>CAOLHI010003897.1:0-146619 GCA_948474755.1 Ctenosaura bakeri | reverse complement strand
CTCCCCCTCAGACACTTAGTCTGAAAGACAGAGAGAGCTGTTATATCCATCTGGTAGTTGCTAGCTCCACCCCTAGCAATTCAGGACAGAGGAGATGCCCCACCCACCTAGATCAGGTGATCAGGGAGATGCAGGGAGAGCATCTGGCTGGAGATAAAGACTCCCCTATGATTTTTTAAAGACTTACAGCAAAAACATCAAGGGGGTGCTGCCAAGCATAGCTCTCCTTTTGTTCTCCTCTGAGAGTAATCAGAAATCAAATCTTTTCTTTTTCAGGGTTAGTGTCGGAAATCTGTGCTTGTCACCCACCCACTGGATGGTTTGGCTGTAAGCCTTTACCAGATCTTAGTCTTTGTCTCTGGCCAGATGCTCACCTTGAGCATGATGTAAGTGGGTGGGGCATCTGCTCAGACCTTCAATTACTTGGGGGTGGAGCTAGCAACTCCTAGATGTGTAGAACTGCTTTCTCTGCCTTTCAGGCTCAGTCTCTGATGGGAGAGCAAAGGTGAGGTGTGTTTGGAGGACATCTTCAGGTGTAAGACAGAAGTTTTCTGTGGCTTCTCCTCTTCTGGGCACGAGGTCTCCTAAATTGGTCAATGAGGGTGGGGCTTGTGCCTCTGTCACTGATTTCCATGTGCATTGAAGAAGGAGCCGCTTGCTAAATATGGCTGCTTTTTCTCTGTCTAAGATTCAATCTTTCAGAGGAGGGCAGAACGTGCTTGACAGTACCCCCTTGATGGTTTGGCTGTAAATCCTGGAAAGATTATAGGGGAGTCTTTGTCTCTGGTCAGGTGCTCACCTTGTGCAATTGATGTAGGTGGGTGTGGCATCTGCCCAGAGCTTGAATTACTATGCGGTGGAGCTAGCAATTCCTAGATGTATATAACTGGTCTTTCTTTCTCTCTCTCTCAGCCATAGTCTCTGATGGGAAAGGAAGGGTGAGGTGTGTTTGGAGGACATCTTTTGCTGTAAGTCTTTACAAGACCATAGGCGAGTGTTTTGCTCTGACCAGGTGTTCTCCATGATCACTGGACCCAAGTACGTGGAGCATCTGCTCACTCCTTGAAATGCTAGAGGGTGGAGCTAGTACCTGTTAGATGTATATAACTGCTCTCTCTATCTTTCAGGCTTTGTCTCTGACAGGACAGCGAATGTGAGATGTTTTGATAGGACATCTTTGAGTGTAAGACAGAGAAGTTTTCTGTGTATTTTCCTGTTCCTAAACATGACATTTCTGGGAGCACTTGGTCATTGGTGGTGGGGCTTGTATGTCTGCCACTGATTTCTGGGTGGGGGAAGCAGCCACGAGCTTCATACAACTGGTTTTTTTTCTCTATTTCAGATTCAGTCTTTCGGAGGAGAGCAGAAGGAGATCCACACTTGGCAGCAATCCCCTTCAGGTCAGGCTGTAAATCTTTACCAGATCTTAGCAGAGTCTTTTTCTCTGGCCAGGTGCTCACTTTGAGCAACTGATGTAAGTAGATGGGGCCTCTGCTCAGTCCTTGAGTTGCTTGAGGGTTGGAGGTAGCAACTCCTAAATCTCTATAACTGCTTTCTCTTTCTATCTAAAAGATGAAGTTTGTTTGGAGGACATCTTAGAAGTCAAAACAGAGAAGTTTTCTGTGGGAATCTTCCTGAACATGAGGTCTTCTGAAGCACTTGATCAATGGGGATGGGACTGCTGCTTTTTATCACTGATTTCCTTGTGGATGGAGGAAGAAACCACTAGCTTCATATCAACTCTTTTTCTCTCTTTCAGGTTCAATCTCTCAAAGCAAAGAAGGAGAGCCATGCTTGGCGGTACCTCCTTCATCATTTTGCTGTAAGTCTTTACAAGATCATTAAGGAGTCCTTGTCTCTGGTTAGGTGCTCTCCCTGAGCATTTGATGTCAGTGAGTGGGGCATCTGCTGAGTCCTTGAATTGCTAGGGAGTGGAGCTAGCAACTACTAAAGGAATATAAATGCTCTCTCTGTCTTTCAGGCTCTGTCTCTGATGGGACAGCGAAGGTGAGATGTGTTTGGAGAACATCTGAGAGTGCAAGAAAACTTTTCTGTGGCTGTTCCTCTTCCTGGATGTGAGGTTTCATCGAGCACTTGGTGAATGGGGTTGGGTCTTGTGCCACTGTCATTTTTTTCTTTGTGGGTGGAGAAAGCAGCCAATAACTTAACAACTGCCTTTTCTTTCTTTCTTTCTTTCTTTCTTTCTTTCTTTCTTTCTTTCTTTCTTTCTTTCTTTCTTTCTTTCTTTCTTTCTTTCTTTCTTTCTTTCTTTCTGGTTCAGTCACTCAGAGGAGAGCAGAAGGAGAGCCATGCATGACAGGTACCCATGATGTTGTGGATATAAGTTTTTCCAAAATCATAGGGGAGTCCTTGCCTTTGGCCAGGTACTATTTCTAGGCACTTGCTCTAAGTGGGTGAGGCATGTGTTCAGGTTTTGAATTGCTTGGTGCTGGAGGTAGCAACTCCAAGATGTATATAACTGGCCCCCCTGTCTTTCAAACTCTGTCTCTGATGGGAGAGCAAAAGTGAAGTGTGTTGGGAGACCATATTTGAGCATAAGACAGAGAAGTTTTCTTTGTGTTACAGCAGTTTTCTAGCCCGAACTTGTGGGATGTCAGATATCATTTTGATATCATTAATTTGGCTTTCCTTTACCATCCTTCTCCACGTGTCTGCTAGGTCCACCGGACAAGCTCACAGTCTGGCTCGGCCCCTAATTGCTGCAATATTCCAAACAATACAGGCAAGCCAGACATTGCTGTCTCGCTGCATTAGGAGACCTCAAAGGCAAGTATTCTATTATGTATGCACACTGCTTACAAAGCACTCCCTGCCCTGAGCAGGCAACTTGACAAACTGGATACTGAAATATCAAGCACTGCGCATCTGCATACTGGCTACTCTATTGTCAATTCAGACCTAACTTAATCATGTTACATTCTGATCTTTCAGAGACTTTGGCCCTTTTCGCACGGGCCTTTTCTCATGCGACAGCCCCGTGAGCCTCGCGGGAGTGGGAGCGTCGCTCTGCACGACGCACTCCCACTTCCGCCGGGCTCACGGGGCTGAAGCAGCGCTAGCACGGGTTTTTTGATTTTCGCTTCGAAGCGAAAATCACCCGCGCTCGCGCAACGCTCCCGGCGCCCGCGTGCACTTACCTCTTGTGCGGAGCGTTGGGAGCCGGCCGGGTCGCGCTTCCTTCCCTCCGCCCCTGTGGAAGGAAGGGACGGGGCGGGGCGCTAGCGCGACGGATGCGACACGTCCTGCTTCGCACGCACGCGGGGGGAGTGGACGTGACAAGCGCCTTTCTCGCGCGTGTGGGGGGGATGGAGGGGACAGGCTCCTTTCTCGCGCGTGCGGGGGGGGTAATGGATGGATGCGTGAGCCGCCGCCGCCGCCTCCGGGAAGCTGCCGCTTCCCCGCTCATTCCTTCGCCTGTGGAAGGAAGGAGGGAGGGAAGCGGCAGCCTCCTGGAGAAGGCTTCTTGCGCGAGTGCTGGCGCTGCGAAAAGGGCCTTTGTTTCCAGCCCTCAACTCATTGTTTTTCCCTTAAGTTCAGACTAGCCTACGGTCATATTTTCCCTATAAAAACTCCTGATTTTGAGAGCTTCTTCGGATCGCTCCCGATTTCCATCCCGTCTTGCTATGATGAACGAGTGGGTTCCGGTTGAAAGTACGGTCCTGAGCCAAAGAAAATGGCCGCGCACATTGCATTAATGTAGGGTGGACTTGGACTGTGAAGCGAGAAATAAAGGAATGTTGATTTGGCTGGAGAAGAGAGTTGACAAAACAAGAAAGGAATTTGCACAAACAAAGTGTACTCCGAGCTGCACAGAACGTCAAGATAAGATAAGAAACTGACATGATACAGGTCGTTTTGACATAACTGAAAAGACATTGGTATGTTCCGGAACCAGGGTAACCAGCAAAACATGTTGTTCCCAAGAAGTGAGAGAAGTGGGTATAAAGAGGGGGAATTTTCAGCCTCTCTTTGGTGACTCTTCAACTGTGGCAACGAAGGTCATCCACCTTTTGGGAACACCTGATCAATGTTTGACAAAGTGACCGAGTGTGAGTATGTCGGTGTAAATGCTTGTGTGAAAGAGCTCTTGGTACTTATGTGATTTTGTATTTTACGTCTCAATAAATTTTACATGAATAGTGTTAAAATCCAGATCTGGTTTCCAGCGTGTCTTGATTGAGAATCCTATAGTCTAGGGTGGCTAAATTTCTCTGGATCAAAGGTACCAAAAATCTCGGTGCATGACATTGCTGTCGCTTTGCTTGGCAAGCCTTCCCCTCAGTTCCACGTACTGAGACTCCATACCAACTAACTCAATCTGTAGACTACCTGGGCTTCAGGACAGGTGTAGTATTGTCTAAACCAACAATCCCTCTTGAAAATTCCTTCTATCCCACTCCAACCTTTATTTTCTATAGTTCTCTGTGTTAATGTGCTGCATACACTGTCTGTATTTTAATAAAGATCACAACTATTCTTAAACTCCGGTTTGCTTCTTGGCTTGGCCTGACCCCGTGGACATTGGGTAAAATATTCCTCTGCGTTGCCCTGCCTCTCGCATTACTACCTTGTGCTCTTTGACTAATTTCCCCAACTTGTTTAATTGCGAGCGCATTTAGGTGTCCCTCACAGGGCCCCCAGTAAACTGGGTAACAGTGTGATCTTCTTCCCGGACATGAGGTCTCCTGGAGTACTTGGTCAATGGGGGTGGGGATAGAGACTCTGTTGCTGATTTCCTTGTGGGTGGGGGAAGAAAGCAATCTCTAGCTTAACAGAACTGCTTTTCTCTTTAAGGTTCAATCTCTCAGAGGAGACAAGGAGAGCCATGGTTTCTCATACCCCCTAGATGGTTTGGCTGTAAGTCTTTACAAGATCCTAGAGGAGTCTTTGTCTCTGGCCAGGTGCTCTCCCTGAGTCAGGTGTGTGGGGCATCTGCTCATTTCTTGAATTGGGGGAGTGGAGTTAGCCTCTATTAGATGTATAGAACAGCCCTCTCTGTCTTTCAGGTTCAGTCTCTGAGAGGCCTCCTGGATAACTTGGACCATGGGGGTGGGGCTCATGCCTCACTCACTGATTTCAATGGTGGTGGAAGAAGGAGTCACTAGCTTGATATAACTGGCTTTTCTCTCTTTCAGGTTCAGTCCCTCAGAGGAGAGCATAAGGAGAGACATGGTTGGCAGTACCCTCTTGATAGTTTCAATGTAAATCTTTACCAGATCATAGGGGAGTCTTTTTCTCCTTGTTTCATTGATTCTTTCACAGAGAGGGCTTCCAAAGGAGAAAGCCAGGATGGCAACTTAGAATAAAATACCCATTTCTATTTATCCCAAATCCAAAGATTTGCACATAATGTGATTTAAAAAAGATCTCTCAACACTTGCCTTTTTGTACCAAAAAAGGCATGCCCGACAAAATGCAGGCCGTGCCCCTCTAGTAACAAAAGTTCTGTATTATTAAGTAAAATCCAGGGCCATAACCAAGTCAAACATGCCACAGGATAATATCTATCTAGATCTGGGATTGCAAAACCACCTCTACACCTTAAATCTGTCACTGGCTTATCACATCTTTGGTTTCTTGCCCTTCCAGATAAATTTCATGCTATCTTTTTTACATTGCACAAACCATGTTTTGGGTACAACAACCGGAATCATTTGAAATAAGAACAATATTGCAAGACGTTCAGCTTAATAACTGACATTCTGCCCAACATTGACAAGTTCAACGCTCCCCAGGTATTGAGTTTTGTCTGTTTCAAATCCCAAATTTTCACCTAGGTCCTTTTCTCACAGCATTTCCAATGCAAAAGGGCCCCTTGAGTGTCGCACAAATGTGAGGAGCGCTGCACATGACACACTCACATTTGCGTGATGCTCTAGGGCCTGACACGGACCACACACATATTTTTTCATTTTCGACTTGAAGCTGAAACTGCTGTGCGGTCGCACATCGTTCCAAGGCCCCGCACACACTTACCTTGCTTGTGGAGCATTGGGAGCTGGGCTGGTCATGCTTCCTGTCTCAGTGCAGCCTGTAAAAGGCCAAGGCTGCACTGCGAATGGAAGAGACGGGGCTCTCATGTGAGCAGGCAGCTTGTGCAGACCTGAAGAAGCAGGGAAGTGACAGCCTCTCTCTGCAGGCTGCTCACGCAAGCACCGCACCCCAGTGCCGAAAATGGATGAATTGCAGAAAGGGCCTAGTGGTAGTAGAATTATATAGTTAAAAAGGTTATTTGTAGATTTTATGTAATTTTTAATTAAGTTTGTAGTACACAAATATTCTGTTTCCATTATCTGTATTTTTAGGTGATGAAACTTTTTTCTTTTTTTTTCAAAAAAACCTACCCATGTATTTGCATATAAAGTACTTTGACTAAACCATATTTATCCACATTTTGTAAAGATACACATTGCTTTGTGCCCACTACATCTTAATCAAAATGCATCACAAGCCGTAGAATTGTACAGATTTCAGAAGCAGGATATGACTGTCTTGTGAGTTACAATGGATGTTTTCATAGGGAAATGTAAATCTCAATATGTCTTCCCAACAATAAAACAGAAACTGAATCACACACGAACAGTTAGAAATAAGGGAGAAATCAAACCTGGATGAATCACAAAAAACTAGGATAGAAATAATATTTGAAAAATGTTTTCTTGAGTGGTGAAACCTGGGCTGATGGGAAACTTCACAGTTTTGAGCCTATTCTCCACAGAATTTGCCCATGGTTGTTTTGTACAGAAAACAGTGTTTTCTTCATGGAAAATAATATTTCAATACAGAAATATTAATTCCTGTGCAGAAAAGGCTGTAACTTGGGACTAATTCTGTGTAATTTAATACATGGATGATTTGCATATAAAACCCCCAACCTTTTCCATGCAGGAAACATTTTTTCTATTACTATTTTGACATTGAAATAATATCTTAGTGGAAATTAGTGTACCTCTTTCTTTGCTGTCTTTTCAGGAGAAGTTCAGGATTCCAGCATGCCTGTGCAAATTGACTCATAACAAGAGAAGGGCTTTTTATTGTGCTGTACTGTTTTTAACCTTTGTTTTAAAGGATTTTTTTTTTCCAATTTATTTTGAAAATATGTAAACATTTTGGTGAAAAAATGTAAATATGTAAATAACTGTATATTGGAGCAAACAAATGAATTATATGTATGTTACGATTTTATTATATGTTTTAAAGGAATGTTTTGAATGGTTTTAATTCGATTGTTAAATAATGTTTTAATTTCATCTTCTGACTGTTTTTAAATATGCATGCTTTTATTGTAATTTTCTGCTCTTTGTAAACTGCATTGAAGCTCAGTTTGGGAGAAAGATGAGATACAAAAGCGATTAGCAGATGGAATTATTGTATACTTTTCTTTGGGAGAAAGGAAAAATTTTCCCAGTCTCTGACAGTCTTTCAGAAATGAGTATTGCATTCTAACATCCAGGGCAATTTAACAGAAAAACTAGACCAAACTGAGTTGGATCTGGATATAAGGTCTTCGCAACCATTCCTCTAGCACCATTAACTTGCTACATAGAATGTCAGGGCACTTTCCTGAATGAGGTAAGATGCAGTAGAAAACTGGGTGGAAACACTTTCTGTAAATGAGTGTCATACCTCAGACATTCAGCAGTGGTTTTGGAGCAGACTCAGATACTAAGGAACCATGGTGCCAGCAGAAAATATCAAGACTGAAAAACGTTGAAGAACCTGTAGATGTGAAAGACTGGAAATTCTGAACTAGAATTGTGTTGTATTCTAGGACTGGCTGGAATATGACATTGGAAACCTTCTTCCAGAAGAGGTAAATCATGGACCTACTGTCCTTTGTATTCTGAGAATATTACCCGTGTGGTAAAAATTCACATTCATTTTTCATTTGCTTCCTGAAAAACCTGTTTACCTTCTTATCTGTGTTACCCACTCTTGCTTTCTCACTCTAAATTTATATTTAACTCATGGATGTCTCCCATAGTCAAATATAACTTGTTAAAATGTATGTTCACATCATAATGTTTGTAATCCCTGATTGTCTGGGATCACCCATGTTACTGACACAAGACAGCAGTACTTTCACTCTCAACTGACTTCAGTCCATCAAATATGACTTGACGTGCAGCATAGGCATCATTTTATTTGCTACACAGCCTATAGGTAGTAGGCCTTGTTTATATGATTAACCCAGGAAGAAGAAAGGAGCAGTCATAAGGCACAGAAGCAGCAGTGGATAGATAGCAGACAGAAAGAAAAGAATGGAGATGCTCATAAATATTTTTTTCCTCAAGAAGTGAATCTCTCTCTCTCCATAACACTATTTCCAGCTCCAATTTCAACATGGGAGAATATTCACAACAAGCCTAAATTGCCCTGATGTGTAAAACTATCAGAATTCTTTTGTTCCGCATGGTTTTAATCTGATATTCAATTTCAGATAACATAGATTTCTAGGATCATTTTTATTGCTACCCCAGGACAATGAAATAAAATGGCCATCAAGTAGGGAATTAAAGGCTTATCTTTAAATTATCCTCAAAGTGTGGCAGTGAAGAATTATTGCTGTTTTATGAAGTGGGAGCAAATGTGAGAAAATGTTCAGAAACTGCTTAATTCTAGAAGGAGATGAGAAGATAAAAATGGAGTTAAATATAGTCAGCCTTGGAGTTTTGCTCTTCCTTCTGTCCTGAGCAGTTTGACTCTGAAGAGGCAGTGCCTGCTGTATTAACAATAAAATTTTAAACGCATTCATTCAGAAGTAATATTTTTACAGGATTAAATGGATCTTATTGCCAAGTAGGTTTAGGAAATCTGCACATTTCACTTTTTTTAAAAAAAATATCAAGTTTGTTTTGTTGTGAATATGAAGAAATTTTAGAATTTTGTTGCATTTCCTCAAAAATGAACTGAAATAAAATTGTTTTATATGCACTGATCAAATTGACTTGGTATAGCTGTTTATAGGTTGGAGATGTTGTGCTTGCCTGTCATATATGCGTTAAAAAGAAGAAGCCTCTCCGAAAACCAGGAGATGGCAAGCCTAATTCAGCACTATGATGGATGAAAATGCAGGAATTCAAACGAGGCTGTGAATTTATTTTTTAAATCAGAACATATCAGAATTCATACAATCTGAATGTAGGAAAAAGCATAACTAACTTATTTCCCCCTGCCTAGGGATGGGTGAAAAATATGTTAATTATGCTTTATACATTTAAATTGTGTATATTTTGATACGTTTTGATTAAAAAAAAGGAAATCTCTCTCTAGTTTCATTTTAGATTATTTTCAATCTACATTTCTTCAAATTCTCAAAATCTGAATGTACAGTGTGCCTGCTGCACATGCAGGCATCCTGGTGCAGGACAGCCATGTAAAACAAAATCCCGTTATAGGCCCCTTCTGCACGAGATTGTTTATAGCGCTATGATTCCACTTTTGACATCCTATGGAATCCTGGGGTTTGCAGTTTTGGGAGGGACCAGCCGGAAATGCGTGTGGAAAATTTCGTGCGGAAATGGCCATAGTCAATGAATCCAACTTGCAGACCATTCAATATAATCCAACTGCTGTGCATTCAATATAATGGGACCTGATGTTTTGTGTGACCTCATATTTGTACATGCAAAGATTGTGCAAGAGGAGGGTCCCCTGTAGAAGAAAGTGAAACTGACAAATTTCTTCACATTCAACAATTATAACTCAACACTTATGATGAAATTTATGACTTTAGGTAGCTGATCCAATTTTTGCATCTGATCAAATTGACAAAGTTCTGAACAAAAAGAAACTGAAATTAAACTATTTCCCATCCTTACTATGAGGTAAGATGTACAGGATTGCAACCTTAAATCTTCTGTGTAGAAGAAAGAATTACAAAATTCTGTTGAATTTAAATATTAATTCTTTACTTTTTATTTTTAATAACAAGCAGAGAATGAGGAGAGGCAAAGTGCCACATTGACTGCAGGAACCTCGGCCATTTCTGCACTGCACTGTTATAGTGTTGTTATTGCACTTTCAACATCCCTATAGAATCCTGGGGTTTGTAGTTTAGGAAGGGGCATTTAGAATTCTGAGCCAGAGAGCTCTTTGGCCCCAGTTAACTACAAACCCCAGAATTCCTCAGCATGTTGAAAGTGGAATAAAAGTACTATAACTTAGTGCAGAAAGGCCCTTAGAAACTTTTTGCTCTGGCCTTTTCTGCAGCTTACTGGGTCCCTGCTGTGTCCCACAGGGATCTCAGTAGAGCCTCTCCCAGGAGGGGAGCATGACAGGAGCGCTCCTCTCTGCACCAGCCGGCTCTGTCTTCAAGGAAGCTTAATGGTCCTGGCTCTTCCTCCTGCAACATAGCTGGGTAGTTTCTGAGGCTGCTCTGGGGAAGGAAGTGCCTCCATTGCACTTCTGGAGTTTCTGCAGGGCAGACAACTCCAGGACAGTAGTGCAATCATGTGTCGTTGATGGGAAAAATCCATCAATGGTTTTCTCTGTGATCGCAACAGTCGGCAACGGGATGATGATGACATTGTGCAGACCGTCAACATTGCAGAATGGGAGCATGCTGTGGAAAGGGCTTCTTTCTCCTCTCTGTAATTGTTTAAGTGAGTTCACTGGAACACACACTCAGTGAAGAGACACTAGACTTTCCTCTGCTATATGTGCATTGACTGGGGGGGGGGTTTACAGGACTGGTGGGTGCCAAAGGGAAGCATGACTGTCAGGAGACAATATCATTTTAAGTGGAAAGGTCTGATTTTGGTTCATAAGACAGAATGGAATTCAGAGCTGTGGATATTTGTTTCGAAATTCTGCTTCATTATGGACAATGATTAGAGATGTTGAATTGCCTTATTCAATCCTGCAGATCTTCTGGCTTCCCATCTTCTGTTCACATTTTTTCTGCTGACTTTTTGGGATTGTTTTACATATTTCAGTGAAGGCGCTCCAATAAAGTACACAATGTATGTCCTTTTGTGTTGTAAAGGGTATGCTAAAAGAAGCATATCCTTCCTGTGGTGAGAAGGGAGAGGTACACTTAAATGCCAAACTGCAAGCATCTAATTAGAAAACCATCTGTTTATCACAATTCCAATCTGACATGGGTTGGCCTAACACTTTTCAGTGAAGCAGTTTATTAGTGGAAGGGCATGTCCTATCAAGTTGTGTAAGTTATAAACAGTCTTCAGTTTGTTCTTCATTTGTTTCTTTGTTTGCCGCTAATGTGTCCAGCCATGCCTTTACCTCTTTAAGCATAAATACTTATGCTCTGTTCTGAATATGTTTGGGGTTCTGGGGTTTGTAAGTGTGTGCATTATTTTCACTGATTATTGATTCTCTCTATCTGCCCAATGGATTTTACAAGTGCTCTAACCTAGGGCCTTTACGCAGCTTACCTCTATCACAGAGGTGTCCAGTGATGATGGCGACAGCATCTTTCCTGGGAGAGGGGAGTGATGGAACACTCCCCTCTGCACCAGCAGCCTGTGGGAACCAGGAAGCTCAATGGCCATGTCTCTTCCTTCCTCAGCATGGCCAGGTACTGTCTCAGGCTGCTCTGGGGCAGCAAGCACAGCCATTACATTTCCAGGACCTCTGCAGCAAAGGTAAATATGGACACATGGCAGGAGGGCAGCATGATCACCTGTCATTGATGGGGAAAACTCATCAATGATTTGCAGTGCAATTACACTGCCTAGGGAGGGGAGAAGGACGGGTCCAGGACGATGTTGTGCATAAGCGTCATCCCGGCCCCGTCCTTCTCCTGTCCCCATGGTGGGTTGGGTACATCACTTGGAAAGGGTCCTAGTATATTATCTGTTGTGTTGGAATATTGGAATTCTGATATCAAACAGATTCTGCTGGGGTTTCTTTTATCACTATGATAATAGCCCACCAATTCCAAGAAATCATCCACCCTAAATTTTAGGATAGCCCTAAATGAATAGAACTGTTAGATGCGACATTGGAATGAGTTTAGATATAACTAGACTTTTTGTCAGAAGATGTATAGTGGAACCATTGTAAAGTAGAACCAGAGTTCACAGGATTAAAACACTGGCAGTTTGGATTGGAATCTCTCTCCTGAGGCTTCTCTCCCGGAACGTCAATTCTTACAGTAGCTGGTGAGGGAAGGGAATTGACTTTCTCAGGAATAATATATTGTGGATTTTGTTTCTTTTTTGGTGGGGGAGTGATTTGGTTTTCAATGAGACATTAAGATCTTCAGCTTTACAATACAAAAACAAAATAAAAGCAAAAATAAAATCCTGCTCACACTGGAGATGAAAGCTTTTATAATTGGTTGGTTGATACAGAGCAACATTTTGGATCCAGCGTTTTTATACTATCTTTGGAGGGGGGGGACCATGGGAATTGTAGTGATGAGGACCATAGTTACAACTGGCTGTGTGCATTTCTGTGTGAGATGTAATATAACATGACCTAATTAGGATTATCTGACCTATATGAATCACCACTGGTTTGAGGAAACTTGAGCAACTTTGTGTATACTTCCCAAACAGACAGGACTTTGCACATATTCTAAGCAGAAGTCATAGAATCATAGAATCATAGAGTTAGAACAGACCACAGGGGCCATCAAGTCCAATCCCCTGCAATGCAGGAACACACATCAAAGCATTCCCAACAGATGCCCATCCAGCCTCTGCTTAAAAACCTCCAAAGAAGGAGACTCCACTACACTCCAAGGCAGCACATTCCACTGCTGGACAGCTCTGACCATCAGGAAGTTCTTCCTGAGGTTCAGGTGGAATCTCCTTTCCTGCAGCTTGAATCATTTCATCTCTCCTCCCTGTGGAAGGACAAGAAAAACAAGGAAAAAAAAACAAGAAAAAACAACACTTAGCTCAGCTGAGAGTTCTTTAGTCAATCATTTCAGATTCTTTAGATACTTGCCATTTTTCCTCCTCACTGGCACAGTTTTCAATTGTGCCTTCAGTAACTCACTTTTAAGAAACTCCCATCCATCATGAACTCCTTTCTCTTTTAGTATCCTTGACCACGGGATTTCAGCAAGTAAGTTTACAGAAGTCAGCTTCTTAAAGTTTAGGGTGTGTGTCTGGCTACACTTGGCTTCTCCTTCCCACTGAGTGACAGACTCCAAAAGAGCATGGTCGTTTCCTCCTAAGGATCCCACCACCTCATCAACTAGGTCATCCCTGTTGGTCAGGATCACATCTAAAATAGCCAATCCTCTTGTTGCCTCTTCCACCTTCTAGACCATGAAATTGTCTGCAAGGCAAGCAAGGAACCTGTTGGGCTTTGCGGTCTTGGCAGAGTTTGACTGCCAACAAATATCAGGATAATTGAAATCTCCCATTAACACTGCATCTCTCTTTTTTGAGTGTGTGGTCATCTGCTCCAGGAAGGCCTCATCCAAGTCCTCAGGCTGGCCCGGAGGCCTGTAGCAAAGCCCCATAATCACATCCCTATTGTTTCTCGCTCCCTTAATTCTTACCCAGATTTAATCTTGGCTTCCCAGATTTAAGTCATAGGTCTCTTCATAGGTGAAAACATCCTTGACATATAAAGCTACTCCTCCTCCTTTCTTGTTAGGTCTATTTCTGTGAAATAGGTTATACCCCCGTATTCCTACATTCCAATCATGAGATTCATCCCACCAGGTTTCAATGATGCCTATTAAATCATATTTATTTTGTTGTACTAGGAGTTCATCTTGCTTATTTCCCATGTGCTGTGCATTAGTTAGAGACACTTGAGACCATGTGCCCTTTCTGGAAGTGCTGTAGTAAAGTTACTTTCCCTCTCCCTGTTGGTCTCTAGTTCTACTTGGCCACCCCTATCTATATCATTTGGGCTGCTTTTGCAGCACTCACTGAATCCTTGCCCAGAATAAGACTGTCCCCCTCCCCAGTCAGTTTAAAGACCTCCTGATCCGTTTTGCGAGACTCTTAGCAAAAATGTTCCGGCCGACGGTTGTGAGGTCCAAGCCATCTCTTGCCAGAAGACCATCTTCATGGAAATGGAGGCCGAGATCCAAAAACCTGAATCGCTCCTGGTGGCACCATCTTCGAAGCCAGTTGTTGATCTTCACTATTCTTCTTTCCCTTCATGGGCCATGTCCTTCCACAGGGAGGAGAGATGAAATGACAACCTGCACACGAAGGTCCTTCAGCTTCCTACCCATAAGCTCATAATCCTTTGTGATGCAGTGAAAGCTGCGCCTTACCGTTTCATTGGTTCCTATGTGAACCAAAAGGAGAGAGTTATGGTCGGTGGGTTTGACCAGTCTCATTAGCCTCTCCATTATGTCATTGATTTTGGCTCCAGGGAGACAGCACCTCATGATTGATCCTATCTGGGTTGCAAATGGTCAGTTCTGTTCCTTTCAGCAAGGAGTCCCCAACCACTAGAACTCACCTCCTCTGAGGCTTGTCTGGGGTTGTCTGTCATGGCTGCCTGAACCTTCTGTTCATGCTGAGACTGTTGGTGCTGTTGTTGGATTTCGTTTTGCTGGTGTTGGGGTTCCATTTGCTGATGTTGGATTTCCTATTGGTGACACTGCATTACCTTTTCCTGCTGTTCCACATTGTCATCAACAAAGTAAAGAACTTGGAAGTGATTCTGTAGCTCAAGAGTCTCTGTTTGGCACCTTGCCTTTCTACTCCTGCGTGTCACATTCCTCCAATCATCTGTCTCCCAGTTTTGTGAACCAGCTTCCTCATCCATTAGCACCTCCGTACACTCCTTCTTCAAAAAGGTCCTCTCAGCCCTATCCAAGAACTCCTCTCCCTCCCTAATAATGCAAAGATTTGAAACACATGCCTCAAGCTGTAGAACCTTCTCCTCCAAGAGGGCAATCAGCTTGCATTTGCTGCAGATGTACCCAACGACATCTTGCGGCAGGAAAAAAAAACATGCCACAAATGTGGCAGATGACCTCAGCAGCTCCCTCACCCTCCATATTTGATAGTCTAGACAGTTGAATTGGAAAAGGTAAAACTGTGCTTTGCCTTCAAATTCCCCTAGTAAAATCTATGTCAACTCCTCTGTTTGCCAAGTTCTTATTGTCAACCTTCCACTCTCTCCTCTGGAAAGGCCTGTGTGTAGCTGTATTGAAAGTGTACCGTTTTTCAAAGGATTTGTCTGTGAATTTCTTAGAGACACTTGGAAATTACATGCAGGCACTGCTAGTTCAATATATAGTTGGCCCTCCACATTTGCTAAGGTTGGTGGCACAGGACTCCTACAAAAGTGGAAAAATCACAAATATCAAAATGTGTTTATGTGTTTGTGGGAAAGGGCCAAGGCATTGTGGGGAGGGTGATCATCCAGATTCCAAATCAGCTGAGAAAAAGGAAACGGAAAGGAGATGGATTGGCATGGTGGCCCTGTACGTCCTCTCTCTCACCCATCTCTTTCTTTGGGTGTGGAAGGCATCAGAAAACAGTTGGGGGAACTGAGCAATCAGGGTGTGAACCATCTTTAGCTGGCCAGGCAGTGGCTGATGGAGGAGGAGGAACATCAGAGGTAGAATTTCAAAGGGTTGTGTGGTCTGAGTGGAACAGCTGAAATGGAAATTTCACCCAGGAAATAAGTGCTTGATGTGGTGGGGGATGGGGAATGGGGGATGGAAAAACTCAGAAATAATCAAATATGTGAAAGTTAAGCCTGCAAATGTGTAGGGCCATCTATATCTTATCCCCAGCCCAATGGTGATGAATCAAAGGGCAGTATGGGTGGGCATCTGCTGACAAGCCCCCAGCTTGTCATAGAAACCACCACAAGGCTAGTTTCCCATTTTTCAATAGCAGAGATGCCTGGCAGAAATAAAATAAATGTAGTGTGATGGAAGTCACACTCTGTTGACGCTTGATTCTCTAAATGCCTAGAATGGTTTGAAAGACCCATGGGAACATTTAAGATGCCGGAGTGGGAGAGTGCTGGAGAAAGTAGAACAGGGATTTCCTGAGATGAGGTTTAGAATCTTTTGACACTTTCATAATATGACCAAGTTGGCAGCTTAAGAACATTCTCTAAAGACACATGACAGGCAATCACAAAAAGGCCTGTGTGTAGCTGTATTGAAAAATTTTGAGAACTTCTTTTTGCTACTGTTCATTTCTCTAGCCTGGTCCTTCTAGCCCTACAGTTTCCTCAGGGAGTGTCTCACTGTTCATCTCCCAGAAGCTCTAGCAAGTTTAGCCAAGGAAGGAGTTTCTGGGAATTGAAGTCCATCAATGACTGAAGCTTCCTTGCTTGAAAACCATAACCAAACATTGTGAAAACAAAGAAATGGATAGTAGCCCCAAAGGCCTCCATGAGATCAGTGGGGACTCTGACATAACTGTTCTATTTCCTATTTCCATTCCTGTCTGAAGGGAGCAGAACTGCATCTCTGTTGTACTCCCAGAAGCTCAAGAAAGTCACTTTCCCATGGTCTTCATTTGATTTTGCCAAGGGGAAATAAGAGCTTTACTTTGGAGGTCTCTAAAGGAACAATAATTTCTTCCTGCTGACCCCTGTTAAGGTGGCTATTTTAGCTTTTTTACTTTTACCTAAGTAACAGGCAAACTGACAAAGTTAATCTTTGTTCTGCCATGAAAACTAAATTTCACATTCAGTAAGCCACTCATTCACATTTTCTCCCTCATTTGTAGTTAATGTTCCGTGTATCATTGTTAGGGATCATAAGCAGCCGAGAGTTAGAAACATTTTGGAATTCCTTTTGGGTGCTGGTAAATTACTGAATAGTTAAAAATCAATAATCGCTATGCCAGGCTGCCAGAGCACTAAAACTGACATGATTGTGTCCTTGCAACAAAGTCATTTTTGCTCTTTGGAAGCACATAGTTTCAAATAATGACTTTCTCAATCCAGTTTATCCTCCAAACTATGTTTTGATATGAGTTGAATAAAGTAGAGTCTTTTTATCATCTCTCTCTCTCTCCTTTCCATTCTCTTTCTCTTTTATTTTCTTCTTCCTTTATGATGCTTATTTGTCATTAAACATAGTTTGTCATGTCACCCAAATAGGCAATTTTATAGTTAGTTTGCTCCAGAAAAGAATCAGAAAACCATTTTAAACTATACTATCTGATTCTAATTTGACAGGCATGCGCTAACCATAATTTCCTAATTCATATGTAATTGCAAACTATGGTTAATGTTGCACAAGTGCCCAAAGAGAAAATCCTTTCTGGGGATTGGGAAGAAAAGAAGGGGGAGTGTAGGTTCCCCCCCTTATCTTGAAGCCATAATTTGTCAA
Organism: Ctenosaura bakeri; assembly: GCA_948474755.1. Taxonomy (NCBI): domain Eukaryota; kingdom Metazoa; phylum Chordata; class Lepidosauria; order Squamata; family Iguanidae; genus Ctenosaura; species Ctenosaura bakeri. The sequence continues at coordinate 129,347 of CAOLHI010003897.1, read as the reverse complement.
AGTTAAAAATGGATTTGAATGGAAATACAAGTCAAATAGTACTTTTGTTCAGAAATAGAGATCAAAATTTGACTTTGGTGATTGGGAAACTTTCTAAAGAAAGCTTCCCTAAAGAAATACAAGAGAACAACTCCAATTCAAAGTTTAGTTAAACAGCATAGCATAATACTGTTATATACACAAACCTAAGCATAGAAGGCACTTGTTTTTACATGTCCATGAAGCTCATCTTAAATTGTAAATATAATGATAATGTCCATAGGCATATAAACATCTGTACTAAAAAAATGGACCCTTTTCTACCATTGTTATAACAAGTCCTTTGATAGAGTGATTGGTGAGATGTATGATATGAAAGTTTGAAAATCATTGACCTGTAAGGCTAAATTGACAGGCAGTTGCATGTGAATTAGACTAATGTTTCTCGTCTTGGACAAGTTGGGTATTGCAGGCTAACGCTAAGGCTATTTCTGCACTCCACTGTTATAGTGCTATTATTCCACTTTCAACATCCTCTGGAATTCTGGGGTTTTTAGTTTATTAAGGCCAAAGAGTTCTCTGGCTGAGAATTTTAAATGCCCCTCCCAAAACTGCAAATCCCAGGATTCCATAGGATGTTGAAAGTGGAATAATAGCACTATAACAGTGGAGTGCAGAAACAGCTGTTGTTTCAGACTGATTTCAACATATCCTGTAGGTCAACAGAATCCACATATGCTACCTCCAATGCACAATATCAGCATCTGAGATCCATTTCTATTATAGATGTGATTGATGCAATATTCCTGCCTGGTTGGACTTGATGGCTCTTGTGGTCTCTTCCAGCTCTGTGATTCTATGATTCTACATATACACAATGTATGCAATCTCAGGGGACACATAAATCTATTTATACAGTGACATATTGCTTGTTTATAAATAACACAGAATCAGACAGTGATCATAGAATCAATATGTATTTAGAGGATTGACCACTGTTTCTGAGGTGTGTTCTAATACATATTTTCCATTGTAAAGTAGAAACTCCTAGGGCTCTACTCTCATGTTGATCCAATAAATACTACCCCATCCTTGGGATTCGTAGTGGTAGCTCATCATGTCAATGAGTGCTCAGAGACTCTGATCAGCAAATTATTGGCATGTTACCCTGCAAGAGTTCTCAAAGAAGCTGTTATGGTCTACTGTGTCAGTGTAGATGAAATTACTTCTGAAAATGAGAAAGGATGAAAAGGTTTTGAGTTCAGCCATCAGCATTTAATTAATCTCTTTACAGCATCTGTAAACCATGATGAATACAAAGGAAAGCTTGATCTATTATGTTATGAAAGTATGTCATAAGGGACAAGCCAGATGTCTCCACATCTATTTCTGCCTCTGCTCAAAAAGCAGGGAGTGGAAGTGAGAAAAGAAAAAGAGCAGTAGGTGTTCAGCTATTTATAAAAATGGTTGTGAGGAATGCAACATAGATACTACTCAATGACTCAGCCTGGCTGCCTTTTCTCCAGCACCTTGACTTCAAAATCTCCCTTCTCATCTAGGAAGGTGGTTAAGCAGTCTTAGGCAACAAGGGCATGAAAACAACGGCATCACACTGTCCACTGTCTTTCTCCTATTAATATAAAGCACAAGAGGGATTCTTGCTTTGTACTAGGGTAAGGAGGCTTCTGGGAAGATGCTTTCCATTCAGCTAGTTTCCTAACTCCATCTTGTCATTTGGGTACATTCTTTTTCATTTGGTTCCAAGAGCCTTGATGAAGAAAGCACCATGCAAGAAACACTGGAAGATCCATTGGTTAATACATAATGATTAGTTGCCCATTAGCATCTATCAGGGTTAGGGATCTACACTGATGGTAGTCTCACAACCCATTGAGTTTATCCAGTCCACTGAGTGAGAGAAGGACCTCAGTAATGAAACATCTCAGTTACACTGTGAAAACATCATAGTAAAGGGAAATAAACACCTGTGCAAGTTAAGTGCCTGTGCTAATTCAATACCATCTACTAGTGGATAACTGAACTCTTCGGGCAATCAAGCCAGCAGTTAAAATAAATGCAATTCATTTAATAACATAATAAAATATGAAGATGGTTATAAAAGCAGAATGCCATCAAGGGGCATATTGCACTGAGTCCCAATGGGCAAACAGACCCCTGCGGCTGTGTATGTTAGGGAAGACATTGTGAGTTACAAGTGAGCTACAAGTCATAAAAGAGTCTGTCTTGTACAAGAATATCTGTGGGTAATGTCACCAGCCACCAAAAGTAATTTAGTAATGGGGACAATCTGTTGTTTGACCCTAACAAAATACTCAGAGGGTTTTGAGATGGAAGATGAACTCAGGGAGACTTTGAAAAAGACAATGTTGTAATAATAGGTGACTTTAACTATTCCTTGCATAGAGAATATAGTTGCATTCATGTTTTGTTGGCTGGTTCCCCCATAGGTACCAGAATGACCACTCTGTGAATGAAATGTTGAACTAAATACACTTTGGGTCAAAAATGATTATTCTTATGTCATTATGCCTTTATGTTACCAACTTTTGCACAATGTACTTCTTCATCAAACACCCATGATGTGCAAATGTAATATAAAATATGTACTACCATATGCATAGGCATCTTCAAGGGGTCAGACACCACCATCCTGTTGCAACATCAGTTACAACATCAGCACAGCAGCAACAGCAACAACAACAACGGGGGGGGGAGTGTAATTTCCTTTTAAAACAAGGTGCATGGGAAGCATGCACCTAGCTTGGAAACCAATTACTGGCTCCCAAGAGTGCAAACTGGCTTCAAAATGAGAGCTGCACTGCTTCAAAATGAGAGCTGCACTGCTCTGTACCATGTTTTAAAATGGAACCCTGTATTTCACAGAAGAGGAAGTTCAGGGGCACAGCAGCAAAATTAAAGGAATAGAAAGTGGTATACTTTTCTTCTTTTGGGGCTGGGGGAACGTTACTGCTGCGCGATCATATTTCTAGTGGAATGGCTGCTACACATTGGTCACATGTTGCTTAGTCCTGATCTATATTTCTTTTGGCATTCTTTTATTCTGGAGATGAAAATCATCTTAAAATCAATGACTCTTTTTTTTTTAAAGGGAGCATTTCACAGTTAAAATAGAGATCATCATAGGTTGTCACTGAAGGCTCAGGTCACATTACTTCTAGGAGATTTACACATTTTTGAATGTCTAAATGTCAGAACTTTTAGGGAAAAACATTTATTTGCTTCCTTGCATTTCCTCATAGATTCTTTTGGCCAGAACTCTCCAGATGTCATTGAAAAGAAGAGGTAAAACTGAGCAACCGAATGTAGAACTGACATATGCTTATACAAATTACAACACCTCCCATCCCCACATTTTAAAAAATTGTAATCACAGCTAAATTTGGAGCTCTGTCAACACTTGCTCATTTCATTTGGAAAGGTGATATTAGTATTCATTTATGTATCACATCAGCTCAGTATAGCATCAACTCAATCAAAGCATCCCATTCTTTACAACCTGCTAATAAATTAGTTAATTAAATTGCACAAGTAAATTGGAATACGTACAACCATCTTTGAGCAAGTCAATACATTAAAGTTTCAGTTTATTATCTTCAGTTGCTTGTTCAGTAATGGAACCAGTTTGTACTTCTCAATTAATTCTAATTGCTTTCAGTTTTCCATAATGTGGGTAATACTTTCTGTATGGAAGACCACCCTGTCTAATTGAACAGTCTCCCTCACTTTTCATTAACATTACATTTTGTTTCATTTCGCTTACTTCCTAAAGAAAGAACCCTTGACTGAATATACACATTCTTAAAGTCCCCGGTCTGGTGTGTTCCAGATGTGTTGGACTACAACCCTCAGAATCAGATTTTTTTTCTCTGCCATGAAGATCTCAGTTAAACTTTGCTGTCTCTCCAGAACTGTCATGTGATGAAATGTATTGTACAGACTACATATCTTTTGTGTTGGTGGTCAACATAACAACAACAACATTCCAATTTGGCAGGAGAGGGGGATGTGGCCATGACAGCATGCTCGCTCAGTTCATCTGCAGGTAAAAGAATCGATCTTCATGATCCAGTACCTCCTTCTAGGAAATGACAGTGTCCCAAGTGGAAACTGTTATGAGTAGAAGTTTATTCAGCAGGGAACACTGCGATGTATAGTCTAGGTTGCTTCATGATGTAGGAAATGGATCATGTGAACATACATAGTATCCATAGATGTTTCATCTCCTGTTCTGGGTTTGTGGATCATCCTAGGGTGGATGGGGTAAGACTGAAAAAGAAATGGAACAGCTGGAGGAAACCCCAAGGATCAGATGAGGTTAGGAATGGAACAGTGATTCCTTTTGAGAGTATCCTGTGATTCATTACAAGTAACATCCTTATTGGAATTTGATGTGGGAAAGTATTTCTTATGTTGGGTGCAACAGCTATTAATTCATGTGTTTTTTGTGATAACAGGGTCTTTATTAGATTGTGATATGACAAAATGGCTAAGAGTTATAAATGATCCCTGAATTTTTTTCCCTCTAGGGATACATCCAAAGATACATAAGAAAACCAAAAAAGAAGTGCCAAGAAGTGGATTTTTTTTTCCTGAGCCATTCTTTACATCCATACTTAGGACCAAGGAAGAGTGATAGGCATCAGTATTTTTCATCAGTTTTTTTTCATCCAAAGCACACATAACATTAACTATCATTCTGCCACTTTTAGACTAGCAACATTTACAAGAAATTTCTGTGAATTGTTGGAAATACCTCACAAAAGGAGTGGTAGCATCTGAAGTGCCTGAAAATGCTGAGTGTTCTTTAAGAACTAAATAAAAGAAAGAAAGAAATTCAGAATACTTCTTGCTGGTTCCACTGTGGCTTGCCCCTATCTATCTATCTATCTATCTATCTATCTATCTATCTATCTATCTATCTATCTATCTATCTCTGTCATTCCTAAAACCAAAAAAAAGTATGCCTCCTTTGCACTTTATTAAAAAAAATGTCCCTGAACCAGTTTTCCATCTCATCTTAGAAAATCTTGGTGGTATTTTTTTCTAGAGAAAGTGCCTCTTAGAGTATGACATCCAAGTTGATTTGGATTTTAATCACCCCCACCCTTGGTGCAACCAAGTATCTTCCTTCTCTGATTTTGTATCAGTTCCTTGCACCTTGTGTCTTATCTTATATCAGCAGCATGCAGGAGGAGTGAATTGGTCTCTTTTTTGGATTATGCCAAATATCTGATGTCACTAGAAAGATCACCTTGCTTATGCAGCTATACTTCCACTAATAATCTAGGTGTGTTCCTGGACATTACTTATACAACAAAAAATTTGGTGGAAGAAATAATATGGAAAGAATAGGGATAGATTCCAGCACCATGTAAATGTTCAAAATATTTCAGTAAATGTTATATCTAAAATTGAAAATGAGCACATGTGCAATGAAACACTGGTCAGCTAAGCCTTGCATAAGTAAACAAAATCATTCTGAACCTTAAAGAGACCATTTGATGTCCTCTTCCAAAATGCATCCAGGGCTAATGTTTCACTAGCCTCCATTTCTCTAGTGAGTTCCATGTTAGTGGCTGAACATAATTTTAACATACTGGAAGTAGCTAGAGAGGTAGTCTTATCTGCTTTCCCCTGTTCTTTCTGTTTTGCTGTTCATAAATGCTCAGTAAAAATTTTTGGAGACAGATGCTTTTTACCTTGCCTGTTGTAGGCAGGCACACAGAGCTACAGTAGGATTGGCTGCAAAAGAATCCCAATGCAAGTTTTATTACATAGTTTAGTAGATACACAATGCTGCAACCTAACACTGAAGGTGTCTTCTCCAGCCTTCCTTCATTATCCTCCCAATGCTGATCCAGTTAATAGCAGTTATAGTAATAGCAGTTACATTTCTGTACCACTTATCAGTGCTAAGCACTCCCTAAGTGGTTTACAATGTGTTTAGCTAATTGCCCCCAACAAGCTGAGGTACTCATTTTACCCACCTATGGAAGGGTGGAAGGCTTAGTCAATCTGGAGTCTAGCAGGATCGAACTCACAATGTTTTGCCTGCAGTACCAGCATTTAACCACTGTGCCACTAGGGCTCTTACTAAAAACTCTCTTGTTAAAACAAAACAAAACCTTCCAACTAGACAGAGAACAAGAAGAAAAAGGATGGGCAAGCATAAAAAGAAGCTTCTTTGTTATAGGATTTGTTAACTGAAGTATGACTGTCATTAGCTCTTTCCTCCCATAACAGCAACATGACTAAGGCCCTTTTCACAAGGCATTTTCCATGCGAAAGGGTGCCTGGAGTGTTGCATTATTGTGAGGAGCGATCTGCACAATGCACTCACAATCGCGCCATGCTCCAGGGGCCGGCAGGCACCAATTACACACCTTTTCATGTTCAGCTAGAAGCTGAAAATGGTGCTCAATCGTGTATTGCTCCTGGGCCCCACATGCACTTACCTGGCATGCGGAGCCTCCGGAGCCGTGCCAGTCACGCTTCCTGCCCCAGTCCAGCCTGGGAAGGTCCCAGGCTGCACTGTGGAAGGAAGAGGCGGGGCTCTCATGTGAGCAGGCAGCTCGTGTGGAGCCAAAGGACCCTGGATGTGAGAGCCTCTCACCGGAGGCTGCTTGCACGATCCCCACACACCAGTGCCAGAAGAAGCTAAGGTGTGGAAAGGGCCTAAGTCTTTTTACAATCAGGAAATTTATCCAGCAAATTTCATATTTATATTGATGATCTCACTTAGGAGATGAATGAAATACATATTTGGCTGGCTGTATTCATATTCCTTTGCATTTGTTTCAAATCAAGTTCCAGAAAATTTAGGGGGGGGGAGTGCCCAGATCTGTCAATTGCCCTAAAACTTTCAAGAAAATGTTTAGAACATTAATCTGAATTTAAATAAAGTTACATTAAATGTGCAATCTGAAGCCAAAAATGAATGCAAAAATCTAGTGTTTCTTCAGGAGGTACCCAAAGTAGTTGACAGATCTGGTCTAAAACTTTACATTGGTCTTCGTTCTGGCCTCATTAGGTAATATACCTAAGGAGTGATCCTGCAATCAAATATGTGCCTTGTACTGCAGAACAGTTAAGCAAGCAGGCAGACAGACATTTTAAATCATAACATTGATTATAATTTAAGGAGAGATAATGTATCTCCCTCTGTGGTATAAGTAACCGGTAGTTACTTATATACAAGGTTGAAGCCAAGCTACAAGAGTCCAATTTGGCTTGGACTTAAGCAGTGCTCATCATCATCATCATCATCATCACCACCACCACCACCACCACCACCATTAATGAAATCTAAAATATACATAATTCTTTTGAAAACTGGACAGCAGCAATACAATTACTTTGAGTGCATCTAATTTATTTATTTATTCAAACAGATACACATGGGTAGGGTGAAAAAATAATTAGAGCTGCAGAGAAAAAAAATACTGAAAAGTAAAAAATCTCTCATGCATAAATCCTTATGGCCAACTATCTGATAGCAATTTACCAGAACTCAGTATATTTCCCCAGGTAGAAAAAGTATTACACATTCAAAAGTCCGTGCAGAGAATTGTATAGCCAAGGTCTAGAAAATGTATGCCAATATTTCCGATGGTACTTCAGGGTCACTCAAAAGAGAAAAACACATACACACAGGAAAAGTAGCAACTACTACATCAACAAATGATTAAGTTTTATGGAGGTTGTTTTGTGATTTCCAAATACCCTACTGCTTATTTACCATCAGACTGATGAAAAACATAAAATACAATTTATAGTTAGTGTAAGCCCTCCCCCTCGTTTTAGATAGGTTTAACTTGGCAACTATCCAGCCAGTTTACAACTTATCTCTATCCTTCACAATTTCATGTAGATTGGAAACTGTGCAAATTCAAATACGCTTCAAATTGCCCAATGGGGAAAGTAAATAACAGAAGGCTTCCTGCTTCCATATATTGGTAAAAGCATGATCATAGTGTCTATGGAGATGAAGATATTGACACTGACTCTGATTCAGCTGTAATTGCAGGCAACTAGTCACATGTAATAGCTGGTGGGCCCAGAGGAGAAAATACATCCCTGTTCGTGAGAAAATTATCCAGTCCAGTCAATAGTACGGATAGGAATGTGCAACCAGACGTATAATCCAATCAATGCAAAAGGGGCTACTCACACATATCGAACCTGTTTCAGGGTTTCTCTTGCCATATCAGAGCAATTTTGTTTCAAAGATAAAAAGGGAGAAATAGAGTAGCAAATGAAATCTGAAGAGTAATTATTGGAACTTTTTTTTTCATTTCCCCCCCTTTTGACCTACTATTAAAGAGCTCTGATGCACCTAGGAAAATCTGAGCGAGAATGTTCTTCCCCATATACTTCATCCTCATACTAGATAAAGCCCATAAATATGCATAGGATACGACCCATCACTGTCTCCTAATAGCTAAGATCCTAAAATATTTACACTTTGGGAACCTCAGGAAAGTTATTGTCATCACAATATCCTGAAGGACCCAACCCTACTTATGGATATTCCAGGACATAGTGATTACTGAGAGGAATTGACACACAACTGGGGCAGATGGGTGTCGTATACTTCCAGGCAAATGTTCTTGCAAATTATTTTTTTGATCACCAGTGTGGAAAACCCATTTCCCATTTTATACGTTTCTTTGGATAAAATGTATTCATTCACAGTTTTTAATTTTTCCTCCTCTTTCAATCTTTATGGGATTCAGGAAATATATTGCTTACTGAACACAGAGTGGCATTAAAATGTACAAAATGTTCTTTCTTGCTTTGTTGTGTGTTTTTTTTTTTAAAAAAAACAACAACTTGAATGTGCATTGATTGGCCACTCATTGCATTTCCAGGGTTTCTGAGCGCTGTAAGTTCAGACCACTGTCTAGTGTTAAAAGGCAGCATTCCTAAGATTTCTTTCTCATACAAAAGGAACAGAAAGGAACAGAACAAGCAGCACAACAAACAATGTGAGGGACTTTTTCCTTCAATGAAGCAAATAAAAGCAATGGGCTGCTTTTAAAAGACTTAATGAGTAATGGGAACAAATTATTTTAAAAACAGTGACTTTCAAGCTTTGACACAGAATGTGAATTAGTGTGAATTTTTCAACAAAGAAACCCAATTTTACAATGTCTAGATTAACATATGGTAGAAAGCAGTTGTCCTATTCTGATTTTTTCCCCAATGTGGTTTTCAACGTAGAAAATAAACACTCTAGAAAATGTTAATATAATAATGCATAAAATAGTAGAAATGTGTACAATCATTAAAAATACATGTGATGGTTGTACTCTTTTATTTTTTAAAAAAATCCAGGCTGATATACAAGTTGGAAAGAAGAAACTTCTGACTGAAACTGGCATAGGCTCAGAAAAAGATTGATTTGATTACCTTTGTCCTCACTTTTGCTACCTGAAATTATTTTAAAATAGAAATATCAAGGGATTGTTGCAAAAAAAAGTATCAATTTCAATTTGCAAAAGTTTCATTGTATGCTATATGACCACAGCAACATCCCTGCCTACCATTTTTGTGTCTCTCCACTGCGAATCTCAGTTTCACATCCATCAGAAAAAGTGCATATATACATATACACACATAGGCAGAGCGTTTCCATATAAAAGGAAGGATTCTGATCTGTTGGATCCCCACATTTCTTGTAGGAACTCTTAATACATCTACTTCTATACATTCACAGAATGTCAGATCAGCACTTATTCAGAAAGAATGCTGGCAGTGTCTGGAGCCATCCCTCCACTGACATGCCCATAACCCACTCCATATGTTAATTTTATATGGACAGGGTTGTGTATACTTCCTTAAGTTTCACTCCATGTCAGCATCAGCACATTTGTACTTAGGGGCAAGTGCTAAGTACTTAGTATTTAAAGACTGTAGTGATATCAATAATGAAGTATGGTCTTGCTTTCCCAGATGAGACTAAGAGGATTTGGAGAACAGATTGAGGCTGTAGTTTCTGAGTATTCTGAATGTCTAGAGGTCTGCCTCCCTCCATCACTCTCTCTTGGATTTAACATGACTGGCATTTACGGATCTGAGACTGAGAAAGGTTTAGTTTCAATCTTTTTGTCATCCCCCTCTTCTCTCTGTATACAAACACATACATACACATGTACATATACATACACACACACAACATCGGACTAGATAGACCAGGAGTGAGAATAATGAAGGCCCTCAGATGTTGGACTGCAAATCCCAGAACCCCTGCCAAAATAAATAATAATAAGGACTGCTGGGAGCTGTGGTCCAGCGACACCTGGAGGTCCACATGATTCTTAACCCTGAGATAGAATATCAACTTGTGTTAGTGTGGGTCAGTTTAATTTAATTCATGCAAAAAAAAAAAAATGAAAATAATAGTTACTTACCACGGGATACCTCTTTGCCTGGGAGGGGAGAATATAAATCAGATTAAGATTCACTTTCTGAAAACTCCAATGTTGTTAGAACATTTGGAAGTTATACTAGCAGAGAGCTGGGGGCCAGAACAATGATCTTATGGTAAAAAGAGAAGTAATTACTCCAGGAGCTCACAGTAAGGTTAGAAAGGGTTAGCTATATTGGTCTATTGTTAAAGGAAATCCATCTGTGGTAGGAAAGACATCTCTATATTTGGTTACAGAATTTCCCAAAGCTGGTTTCCATACATGAAGGGATTCTGGCAGACATCATGGAGAAGGATTGCCTTGTGAGCTTCCCTCTTCTCTAATCAAAAGAACAAAGACTCTGCCTTCATTAAAAAAAGAGATAAGTGATTTTAGAATAGGAGAGGAAGTAACTCAAAGGGCCTTTCTGCACTATGCTGTTATAGTGCTATTATTCCACTTTCAACATCCTGTGGAATTTGGGGTTTTAAGGCCAAAGAGCTCTCTGGCTGAGAATTCTAAATGCCCCTCCCTAAACTGCAAACCCCAGGATTCCATAGGATGCTGAAATAATAGTACTGTAAGCATATAGAGCAGAAAGGCTCTAAGAGTATCAGCAATCTAAATATAAAACCAAGGGATTACTTAGAAAGGTCAAAAGAAGATCAAGACTATCTGATTTTGTTTCTGTTTATCACCCCACCACCATGACCACATTCGCCACCCTCACCAGTGGTTTGCCCCTTACTACAACACAGCTGTTTCTGATTTTTCCAATGTTTGTATGGAACACAAGGAAGAAACAGAGGGAGGCAGAAAGTGCTGACAGGTATGATGGATTGTAGACATGGACAAGCACACACGCATATCCATGTTTATAGTTCATACGGTGCAAACGTTTAGATGTACAGAGTATTTACAGATGGGAAAATGTAGCAGTTATGAGAATGCATCTGACCTTTTAGAATTCTGGATGCATGTAGAGCTCATTGCACAGTTCATTTGCAACTGTTCTGCTTGAAGGCAAAATAATGTTCAGAAGCTTGAGAGATTTCCAGTTTATTAAAAATAAAAATAAAATAACTTTCTGTTGTGTCCACACACCAGAATATGATAAGAAATTTCATGGAGAAAAGAGCAAATGAGCAATAATACTCATTGTGTCGAGCATTTCTCAATGCCGTATTTCTATCCTTTGCTTTATAAATGTAAAAGTGTTAAATACATTTATTATATTCCACCAAGTCACAAAATGCTGGCACAGCTATACCAATTCAGACAATCATTCCCATTGTAACTATGTTTACTCACTGTAGCTTATATCATTAGGGACCTAATTGGAAGTGTACAATAACGTTTATGGCTGCCAAATTGGCTCTCCCACATAATGAAATACGGAAAGGTTTACATCTCCCCAGCATCATCAAGTATGAAGATTTAACAACCAAGTTTAGTCAATTGGTAGATATGTTCGCAGATGAGAGGAAAGAGCACCAATAATCTGATGGAAATGCTGCTCTGTGCTGCCACAGAAATTTGCCTAATGTGACATTCAATGTACCTTTTAAAGATTTTGCTCAGTTAAAATATCCTTTTGAATTACATTAAGCAGATGGGCAAAACTGTTCAGTGGTTTTTCACATCTCTACAGACCTGGCATGTTAGGGAGAGCAGCAAGATCCCAGAAGGCTTGGGATAGTAATGATGGCAGTAAGTGTATCTGCTTTCTCATAGTATTTCTCTTCACAGAACTAACTGGGCAGAGGAAAAACTGAGAACCTGGAGCATCGTAATATTCAGTTATTGTGTCCAGTAATGGCTTATGTCTCCCTTGTCAGTGGGACTATAAAACTATTCTGAGTTTTAGCCTGAACTTTAAAGGAACTATGCAATATGCTGAACCAATTTTGAGGATAGTGTTCAATTGCTTGGACAGTTCTTTTGAAGTCCAAGTTAAAACATACAGTGGATTCACTGTTCTAATGAATCATAGAATCATAGAATCATAGAAATTCAGAGTTGGAAGAGACCACACAGGCCATCCAGTCCAACCCCCTGCCATGCAGGAACACCCTCAAATCAATCCCGACAGATGGCCATCAAGCCTCTGCTTAAAAACCTCCAAGGAAGGAGACTCCACTACACTCTGAGGCAGCAGATTCCACTGCCGGACAGCAGTGGAATGACATGGATGACATGGATGTTCTCATATAACGCTGCCTTTGTCCATGTTCTTCCCTCTACCAACCTCCATCCACTCTGGTAAGCTTCAGGGACAGGGAATTACAGAGAAGAAGGGGAGCACACCAACAGGTACTTTTACTAAGACCTCATGAAACCTGGCACCAGTCCTGTTCACCTAAAGAATACTGGAAAGTCTCTTGGCCTCCAATATTCTGGGCTTCACATTCTAGAGAGCCCAGCCAGCACAGCCAATGGTAGGGGGCTGTAGGAGCTTAAAGTCTAAAACATCTGGAATACTAAATGTTTCACATCACTGACCAAACAAACAAACAAAAAGATGTATCATTAAAAGTTATAAATACCTGATTACAGGCTGTGTATGGGTTTTTCCCCAATGATAACCATTTTTTAAATTTTCTCATGAATATATCTACCAGTCAATAAATATGCAAGTGTCTTGTCTATAGATCACTGGCACTGGCATTGACAAAAGTTTCACCTAGGATGAATTTTGCTGACACCAGACACCATCTTGGATCTGTCGCTATTAGAAATGTCATTGTAATGATATATGTCCCAGTTCCATTACAATTTGAGGGAAAGGGCTGTCAGTTTCCCTGTGTTCTTTATAGCCCAGCAATTCCCTGAGGCTCATGAAGATCCCAACCGTATTTAGAAAATGGCCTTTTGAGTTTGATTACTTATTTAGCCTCAAGCAGCAAACCCATATTCCCCTCTTGTAGATAAGTATACATCTGTTGATAGCCAGTGCTTTATTAAATCTTTAATAAATAGTATAATGTTTTATGTCAAAAAAAGGTGGGATCAATACACTGCTGTGTGGATAACATCATTCCTGACCTTTTTGTTTCATATCACTTTTTATTAAATTTAAAGATCTTAGCAGCTCTTCATTCTAACTCTTTGAGCCAGTTTCTTGGAGAAAGAATGTAAGAGAAAGAAAGAATTGTCATCGAATGGAAGGGCTGGGGATACTAACATGCCCTGATAAAAAGAAGTTATGCATCATTAAAAAAAATAAGAAGAAGATTGAAGAGGGCATTGATTTGCATAAACTGTAAACCTATTGAGTGAAAGACATAAATTTAGAAATAATGCCTATATCTTAAATCAAGACTTGAGGGCACTTGTAACCTTTTATATGTCTTTAGACTCCCATCTTCCCTAACCCTTGGCTATGCATCTACCATGTCCCATCATCCTTGAGCAATGCCTGGGCTGGCTGGGGCTGATGGCAGCTGGAATCTATCCTAGAATTCAACAGGGCTGACCAAAACCTGTCAAACTGACAGATTCGAAAGCAAGTATCTTTCTTGCCTTGAATTTCTCGGCCTGCTGTGGTGTAGATTTTTAAAGTAAACAGATAGATAGAGATAGATAGATAGATAGATAGATAGATAGATAGATAGATAGAATATAAAATGTGAGTTTTTACCATGAAATACATATTTTATGGGCTGTAGGATCATTTATATGTCCTTTTAGCAGTCCACCATATCTGTAGAACTCTTTTCCAACACCAAATTTGAAAGGAGTTGATTTTCTTCCTATCAGCTTTCTTTAATGTCCAGCTTTCACAACCATAGATAGAAATTGGAAATACAATTACATGGACAATCCTAACTTTAGTTTTCAATGCTATATCTTTACACTTCAGGATCCTGCCTATTTCCTTCATGGCTGCCCTTCCAAGTCCTAGTCTTCTTCTGATTTCTTGACTAAGGCCCTTTCCACATGGCATTTGCCATGCAAAAGGGCTCCTGGGACATCACACGATTGTGAAGAGCGATCTGCACAACACACTCACAATTACGTGACACTCCAGGGGCCGGCAGGCACCAATCACGCACCTTTTCATTTTTGGCTAGAAGCTGAAAATGGTGAGCAATTGCGCATTGCTCCTGGGGCCCACGCTCACTTACCTGGTGTGTGGAGCCTCCAGAGCTGTGCCAGTCACATTTTCTGCCCCAGCGCAGCCTCGGAAACTCCCAGGCTACGCTGCAGAAGGAAGAGGTGGGGCTCTCTTGAGAGCAGGCAGCTCGTGTGGAGCTGAAGCAGCAGGGATGTGAGAGCCTCTCGCCAGAAGCTGCTTGCATGATCCCTGCACCCCAGCACTGGAAAAAGGTAAGGTACAGAAAGAGCCAATAGTCTCTATTCTGTTTAATGACTGGGCCAAGGTATAGAAAATCTAGAACTATATCAGTTCATTATTTAATTTAAGGTTAATTTACAGCTTATCAAATCATCTGTGATCATTATTATTGTTTCTAAATATTCAACTGTAAACCTGCCTCTGTACTTTCTTCTTTGACTTTCTTCAGGAATCATTCCAAGTCTTTGATATTTTCTACTAGTAGTGTGGTATCATCTGCATATCTTCAATTTTCATACTTCCTTTCTCTGAGTCTAATCCTACTTTACATATGTTCAGTGCACAAGTTAAACAGATAGGGTAATAAAATGTAGCCTTGCCGACCCCCTTTACCAATTGGAAACAATTTTATTTCTCCACACCTGCCTGACAGTAGCCTCTTATCCTGAGTATGAATTTTGGATCAGGACATTCAAATGTTGTGGCACACCCATTTCTTTAAAAGTGATCCAAAGTTTTTCATGATCTACAAAATCAAACAAAAGGAAACAAAAGGGGAAGTTCAACAAGAAGAGGCTACAGGACCTTGGACATTGTTGCTTTGTCTGGGAGTTTCAGTTGTTATTGTTTTCTAGGTTTTGGGCTACTGAGAGGATCAACTTAAACTCATTGAGTTTTCTGAAAAATCATTAGTGAACTTATGACCTGGTCATGCTTTGAGGTCCCCTCTGATCTAATTCTGCACAGGTACAAGTACAGCCAGTCCTCTTTGCCAGCATGGCTTTTCAGCTATAAATGTACGATTGATAAATGTGCCAATTAAACAATATTGTGGATCAGGGGTATATGGCATGATAACATTAGTAGATGGCATGAAAATCCTGAAATGCAAAATGGGGAAAAAAAATGAATACTGCCCCAGTATTGCCCAATGAGGAACAAGGGGATTTTAAATTTGTTGTTTGTCATGGAACCCTATCCAGAAATTTGCACCCTAGATCTATCACATTTGCTCATTCCTTGCTTAAATAAACAAACACTTTTTTAAAAATAGTAATCAATAGTAATAAATTTGACATGGGGAATATGTTGACATCATAGTAGTCACCAGTGAATCTGTGCTATATACAATCTTCTCCTCTCATAGTGTTCCCACAAGATTCCTGCCCACACATACCTTTCAAGTTTCAGTCACAAGGAAGAAAGTTGTATTTGAAATGAATGCAGTGAAGGTGTTTTAAGAGGAATGTTTTTCAAAAAAGCATTCCTGGAGATGTCACTGAGGCTTCTGAAAGCTGGAAAAAAATAAACTTTTTTTTTCTAACTTCACATTCCCCATCATGTTAGCATCTGCAGCGGTGAGCAAAGACCAAGCAGTCCTGTTAGAACTTTTGCTAGAGATCTTTCATCCCTGTAAAGCATTGCTGGGTGGCAGATTTGGTTTAATCTCAGTTTGAGTGTTTTTTCCTCAGTTTTTTAAACTAGAGCAGTATTGCATGGAGGGAAAAATGGTAGGCTGATGATGCAACTTCTCAATACTGAATTATCTCCCCCAACTCCTCTTACGTGTTGCCACCTGACTTACTGGAGTGAAAAGCTCTACTGGTGTAATAGAAAATCAGAGGTAAAATTCATTCTTTATTTTCAGTTTCAAAAGCAAAGCCCTTCATGCATATAAGACCTATAAAGGAGATTAAGAAACCAACAAACATGTATAATCATTTTGTAACTTCTAGGCCTATGTTTGAGCATGATCACATCACCTGGTAAGAAAATGCTGACCTCTCCTCTAGTCTTGTATTAAACTGTGTCTTAAACTATGTATTTTTTTCATATAGCTTTGGCTAAAAGTTTTAGTACCCTTCCTATTCAACATTGTCAATAAATTTTCATGTAAATATCATTAATTAAAATCAATTAAAACTTTTGTTTAAATTAACTCTATTGAATCCACCTTTAAACAAGTTATATCCCATTTGGCTTAATCTAGTTTAGTAGAAATTCTTTATGTTTACCTTATGAATTTTTAAAATTTATGCAAGGGAAAGAAAGAAAAAAAATCTAAAAAGGTAAACAGTTTTAGTTAAGCTAAGCTTAACTACTTGATTTTTTTTAAAAAGAAAGAGAGGTTGACTAAGAAAAATTTTTTTTACTTTTAAAAATTCTTGCTCTTACCATTTCTCATCAGCATCTTGTAGAATCGAAATTTTGATAAGACTTCTAGGGCTCCTTGAATAAGATAAAAAAAAGTTTGTTTGTTTTTAGGAAAAACTGAAGTAGCCTCTGTCTGCACTGCTGACTTGCATTAGATCTGATATCTTTTGTGGGGAGATGGACCATACAAACAGAGTAGATTAAGTTAGCCAAAATACACAGATATATAGAAAAATATTGTTCTCTGCTCAAAAAACATCGACAATTATTACCAGATTAGTGTACCTACAACTTACTGAAAAGGCTAATATACTTTGAGCTGTAGCTATAATAGGTTGGGTTTAAAAAAAAAATAAATGCAGAAGTTCCCTGAGTCCTGGCATCCTGACATCCTTTTATCGACATATACCAGGACAATGCTAACAATGTAGTAGTTCTAGGCAGAACATTTCTGAAAACACGGTGAAAATTCTCCACCCACTGTCTAGTTCTTGGAGTCATTTGAGGACCAAAAAAAGCAGATCTTTTTTCTTCTTCTGGGAAATGCAGTGGGGAAAATTCACGCTTCAGAAAGTCTTCTAGGGGACTAAAACAGCTCCTCAGACACCATGGCCATTTCCACACTAGCCTGTTATAGCGCGATGATTCTACTTTCAACCTCCTCTGGAATCCTGGGGTTTGCAGTTTCGGGAGGGGCTGTCTGGCCCCTCCTGAAACTGCAAACCCCAGGATTCCAGAGGAGGTTGAAAGTGGAATCATCGCGCTATAACAGGCTAGTGCGGAAATCGCCCAAGAGTTTCCCATACATGCTTTAGCATAATCTGCCTGAACTTGAACAGGTTTGCTATGGTGGTACACAAATTTTGCTTTTGCTTTTTTTTAAAAAAAAAAAAAAAAGGGTTTAAAATTGCTCTAGAGTAGACTTCCTTACCATGATGTATCATATAGATTTTAATTGTTGGTCCCATCATACGGAACCTTTGTTCATGCATGATGGGGTATGGGAAGTTGTAGTCCAAGCTAGGAATATCAATCTTTGCTTGTTTCATTCTTTCAGCAAAGAATGAAAAATTATCAAAAGTTTTATCTCCTCTGGGTGAGACTGTAATTGCTCCTGGGGTCTTAACGTTTATGTATAACACAGTAACACATTGAGGATATAAATCTTTGCTTCTATTAGTCCCACATGCAAAAATGAACAATTTCAGATCTCATTTATGAGAATGTTTGTGAACTTTTCAGTGATTTTTCACACTCTGGGACTATGTGGGGGGGGACGTCATTTGGCTGATATCCTTGATTGGAATTTACAATGTCATAAACGAATTTACAGTTGTGGAGTTTAGAATTCTGGTCTTGCACAATGGTCATATTCCCAGAAGGGGAACATAATCATAGGCCCTTTCTGCATCTTACCTTTTGCCAAAGCCTTCCCATGGGGATCCTGGAGTTGGCTCTCCTGGGAGGGGAGCATGACAGAAACACTCCCCTTCCAAACTGGCTGCCCACTGGAAGGGAGGAAATGTGATGGCTCCGTCCCTCCCTTCCACAGCACAGCACTTTCCCAGGCTGCACTTGCACAGCAAGTAAATGCAGGAGGGAGGTGAGAGGACTATATAATTGCAGTTAATTGATGGGGGGAAAACACTGTGAATTATTTACTCTGTGATTGTGACAGGTGGCAACGGGATTGCAACAGGGTCGCAACAACGTCATGCAGAATTGTCATCGTAGTCCCATCATGATCCCGTCGTCATTGCGGATTGGGAGTGGCCTGCAGAAAGGGCGAAAGTTGTGCCATTGGAACTACTGCTCAGACAGAAGGAACAGTATGGCCATTTGTGATGTATAACAGTACAGCACATTATGTGACCAGATTGCATTGTTCAGTGGCAACGCAAAGAGGCTATGGGGCACTGGTAATCTGGGGCATGGGGCAACAGAGCTATGGCACACTGGTAATCTGGAATGGAGGGCAATGGAAAGTCATAGGTGCCATGTGACTTGCTGGAAAAATGTTTCCACATTCTATAGTGCCCTATTGTGCAGTTGGCACCCCTTATGAGCAATGGGGCATCTTATGCAGTGCCTCATTACATGGAAGGCGCCCTGTTGAGTAACATGTTATCTTGTATAGTGTTCCATTGAACATCATTGCAGTTCTCTGATATGGTTGTCCATTGTGTCACTGAGGTAGCTTAGTGTCATCTGAATGTTATACATCACAGCTTGCCACACAGAGTCTTGGCTATTTGTATCAGAACCTTTAATTTGTTTAAAACACCCACCTTTTTGTGAAGAAAATAGTGTTTTGCACAAAATGGATGGTGTTACATGTAAAATTTCTGTTAGTGCAAAACCAAGGTTTTGCAGTAGCAACTTGTTTTCTGTAAATATAATTTTACACAAAAAAAAAAAAATCCCAAAATGAGGAAAATCTCACAGCAGATGACCTTTATTTATTTATTTATTTAAATTATATGTGTCAGTAACAGAGAAAACATTTCTTATCAAGGGCAAGGCAATTGGTCAGCATTCTTTACATAGACACATGCTCATTCATACATACACAGTACAGAAAAAAGAATATGAGAGATATTATAATTTTACTGAGAGACATGCAAGTTATATAGTTACAGTACAATATAAACTGGGACTTATGCATAGCAACTGGTCCAAGAATAATTCACTATAGGGATATTGAGTTCATGCAGATTTACTTTTCAATGTAGTGTTTTACAGCTTGCTAGTTTGCATGTTCACTTTCTTAAATTTACATCTTACTTCCCAGCCAACAAATGGTATTCATTTCTTCATAATGTTCAACTTCAATATTACATTTCCTTCTCTTTCACATCCTCCCCCTCAGAAAAGAATAAATTGTCCCACTACAACAGTGTTTTACTAAATGTGCAGATGTAGGAGAGCATAGAATAAAATAAATGTAGATGAGCTCCGTCCATAATTTAGAAATGGCCTGGTACCTAGGACACTAGTATTAATGAAATAATAATTTGACAAAATGCCCAAAGTCTACTGGGGCCTGCTAGATTAGAGAAAGCCTTGTACCAGCTGCTAAGAGTAATCTGAAACTCACTTCAAATGAAAGTTATGTTTCATTTCAATCTTTATTCCAAGGACTTCATGGGCACACTCCTAATACAGATGGCAAGAAAAGTAATTATAGATAAGGAAGGTGTGCTGTGTAGGGGCTATGTAATGTTTTTTTTATTTGCTTATGCTACTCCTCTGGTATAAACACTACAGATATTAGAGACAAATGGTATATCCATGGTAAGTATTTTGCAAACAATGTACGTAGTATGTATTTTATTGTATTTATACTATATATTTATTACTTCATTTATAATATATTATTATATTATTATATTTGTAATATATTATTATTATGTTTATAATGTGTGTGAGTGTGTGTGTGTCTTATATAAAAGCCAATGTTTATCATTGTCTTTGTGAGTTTGTTTGTTTGCGTCAGGCAAGCAAAGAACTCATCCAATTGGCTGAGTGAGGTGATAAGACCTGATATGATTGGCTGACTGCGAAGACTGTATGGAATCCTAGGTTTGGCAGTTCAGGGAGGGGCCTTTGGAATTCTCAGCCAAGAACTCTTGGGCCTCAGGCTGGTTGCTATGGAGATGAGGCCTAGCAGCAAAGAGGAGGCAGTGTACTCCCTCAGGAACCCAAACTGTGTTATGTAAATAACTCTGAATACATATTGCATTGGGAAATAGGGAGCAAAGCTGCAGTAAATGGAGAGGACAGTTTGATGAGTTCTTAAGAGGAAAATAAAATCCTGAGCAATGCCAGGTAAATACGCATACATACATACACACACACACACACACACACACACACACAGATAGGCACACACACACATATTAATATACATACATGCACACTTAACTGAATAGTGTCTCCTGGCCCAACCTCTCTAATCCTGACTTACTGGGCCTCATCCACTGTGGGTGTCAGAGTCTGTTTTCTTGTCTATTGGGGTGAAGTGTGGTGATTTTTCCCCCTTTCCTCTTTCCAGAAAGTCTCCGGTGCAACAGTCAGAAGCAGGGTTCTCTGTCTCAATTCCTTCTAGTACAAGAGATTATTCAAGCTCTTGCTTTAAAGTCTAGCTAAATTGTTCATTTTTGGCCCTTTCCGCAGTGAGGCTTCTAGCGCAAGCGGGGGAGGCCGGCAAGCGCAAGAAGGCTCGTCCGGGAGGCTGCCACTTCCCCCCTCCTTCCTTCCGCAGGCGAAGGAACCAGCGGGGAAGCGGCACCGAAGGAGGCTTGTCGCACAAGCCGCCCTCCCCCCGTGCAAAGCGGGAGACCTCACGCCGGATTCCTCCCCCCGCGCGCGCGAAGCGGGCGGCGTTGCGTCCCCCCGCGCATGCGCGCGAAGCGGGCAGCGCGTCCGTCACGCTACCTCCCCACCCCGCTCCTTCCTTCTGCAGGGGCGGAGGGAAGGAAGCGCGACCCGGCCGGCTCCCGGAGGCTCCGCACGAAAGGTAAGTGCGGGTGGGCTCCGGGAGCGTTGGCGAGCGCGGGGTGATTTTCGCTTGTACGCGAAAATCAAAAACCCGCGCTCGCGCCGCTTCAGCCCCGTGAGCCGGGCAGAAGTGGGAGTGTGTCGTGCGGAGCGACGCTCCCACTCCCGCGAGGCTCACGGGGCTATCGTGCGCGCAAAGGCCCGTGCGAAAAGGGCCTTTGTGAAAAAGTAAAGGTGATCAGAGGAATGTTTTTGTAGACTGGCTTTAGGTGTTAACTTCAGAACAGAATGTTTTGGCTTAAATATTATTTTAGAAGATGTATCAAAAGAACCTCTAAAAGAAATATTCCTCTTTCAGGGGAGAAGTATCACAAGAATAAAACTGTTGTAATTTCCTCTGCTTCTGATATTAGGCATGAGTGCCATTGTCAAATTGTCAAAATGGCACAAGGGAGGTATCAGCAGGCTTCTGGAATTTCAAAGTGAAGAATTAAAAAAATGATGGGGTGGGGAAGGCCAGCAGCAAGAGTGGGAACATCCTAAAACTCATGGTATTAGGCTAGCCATCCACAAATAGCTTCAAATGGCTTGAAAAGAAGTCAAAAACAGCACATAGGGGGGGGGGAGATGTGTGTATCTATATTCAATTTTAGAAACAAAGGAATAGTTGTTATAATTTAAATCTAAACACAGTATGTCTCACCATAGAGGGGTTGTCTGTGGCCAAATGATCAGTAATAACAAACCTGATCGGTGTGCTACTCACTGTTGATGGAGAGCTTCAATGCTCATCTATTCCTGTGGCTCTTTTTCTCCAACTATATTGCACTTCAAACAGAATATGGATAGAATTCTGTAACAGAAATATCCATGCATAAATGTCCCTTACATGTGCAGATGTGCTTTTTCAAGCATTGCATGGGAACTGGTGGTGTTCCCTTCCTCCCTTCACAGTGCCCAAAGTTCCACACACACTCTGACTTACTGTAAAGCTCTTGAAGGCCCCCTGCTTGGCCATTCCACACTTTGTGGTGAGAAGGCAGGATCAGAGAAGCATCTGATTACCTCATCATAGGTAGACCCATAATGATGACATGAATGCTGAGTTTTGGGGGGGTTCTCTGGGGGGGTCTCAGTGTTTCTTTAATCATTGTGCATCTGGCTATGGAGAACCAGCCAGGGGTTCTCTGATCCTGCCTGCTTACTGTGAATTATAGAATGGCTGTGATGGGCAACTTCAAGAGCTTAACAGTAAATTGAGGGGAGAGTGTATGGTTAGCATGAAGTCTGCATGAAGATATTTACACTACACTGAAGGGATGCTGGATAGAAGCCTGTGTGTGTGTGTGTGTGTGTGTGTGTGTGTGTTTAAATTAGGACTTTCCTCTTATTACAACCAATGAAAGGGAAATTATTTATGCCAGCTATAGGACTGGCATAAATTTTCTTCCTTTGATAGGAAGACTTCCTCTCTGTTAAACTGGAGATACAAACAACTATTCCTATTCCCATTCCAGGAGTCAGAGAGATGCAGCCTTGTATAATATGCTTATATCAAGGAAGGGGAGATAACTTCTACAATCCAAAGGCCAATTTGGCAGGTCCAGAACCCAGCATAATCTGAATAGCATCCTACCACCATGGCACATTGCTTCATTTGTCCTCTACATTATTTTTTTTTTTGTCTAAAAAGTGCCTATTGATTTAAAAATGATAAAATAATGTTATTTGTACGTGTCCCCCAGTAATGTAAGGCATGAAGTGCTTGGTGTGTTCTAAATATTCATTCATTCATTCATTTGTATCAAATCTTTTCCCCAACATGGGACCCAAGTTGCCTCACAGTGGAGACAAAAACAAGGTACAAGTAAAACACAAAGCTTACTGTAAAAAGGTTTTTAAAACAATTACCTGTAAGTAAATTACTTCAGAAATGGGAATAATCCAGGAGCAGGGCATCCCTGATTTTACTCAGAAAAACACAGTGCTTTTCACCACTGCACCACCAAGGGTTTGAGAGTTCAAAGAGGATGGTGGGTAGGACAACCAGAAACAACCCACTGCTGTTGTGCTATAGTGATGTTGTGCAGAAATGGCCATACTAATGTAAGTGTGGATCTGTATGCAAAGAGATCTTGTAGCACCTTTGACACTAACAGAGAGAAAGAAGTTTGTAACATAAGCATTTCTACTTCTTCAAATGCATGGATTGAAGTGCCTAGGAGCAGACCTTTATAGCTATGAATGAACTGGTTGTATGTGGATGTCGCAACAGAAATGCAAAACTTGTAGGTATGATGATAAGCTGACAAAGTCCATTTTAGTGATGGTAATTGGGAGACAAAGGCAGGAGGAAAGATACTGCCTAATGCCAAGGTGAGTGGATAACCATATGAATGGTGGAGGGAGTTCTTGTAACTTAGCAGGGTGCTGTCTGGGAACCAGATTGGAGATGCACAGCAATACATTAGATCTGTGTAAAATGTACTTTGCCTAATACAGTTTGTCGTTTGTTGGACAATTTTTTTTTTTGTTTAAGTGTACCAAAAAGGAGGAAACTACACAATAACTCTTCATAATTTTATTCATTGGAGAGGGGGAGCAATTTTTTCATTCTGGTGTGCAAGGAAAAAAAAAGCATATGTTAACATATACCTAAAAGTAAGCTCTGTTGCCATTTTCTAAGAAAGTTGTCATCCAGTTCAGGTTGCCTTGACTCTTCCAGGACAACAAGAGAACATAATGTTTTCACTTCATGACCCTAGTAATACAGGTTAATATTTACAGAAAGCATTATACACAGTGTGCAGTGCAACATCCCCTAAGTGTAGCATAAATATCCACTTGTGGGGATATGCTTCTTGAGCACTATGCAACCCCCATGCAGAATAGCAACATTGCACAATACCTGGCAGCGAGAAGGTTGGGTGCTGTTTTACAATACATAATGCACAAACATAATACACCACATATGATACATAACTGCAATGTACAATATCTTGATGTTCAACAGCAATGCCCAATATGCAGTATATAATCAAAATGCACAATGAGTAATTGCAATGGCTAATATATGATGAACAATGTATGATGCAAACCTGCAACATACAATGCACAATCACAACATGCAGAGAAAAGGCACACAGGAACATTCTGCCTGTGCATCCCCACTTCTGCTGTTCACGGCAGGTTACATCTGTTGCCCAGTGGTGACTTCTTGGCTCTTCATGTGTAGCATAACTTATAGATGCATATGTCCCTATCAGGAAGCCAGCTACAGTGTGGTAGTGGAGCCA
This sequence comes from Ctenosaura bakeri, assembly GCA_948474755.1. Taxonomy (NCBI): domain Eukaryota; kingdom Metazoa; phylum Chordata; class Lepidosauria; order Squamata; family Iguanidae; genus Ctenosaura; species Ctenosaura bakeri. The sequence continues at coordinate 104,670 of CAOLHI010003897.1, read as the reverse complement.
GGTTGTGTAGGATTAAAGCCCTGGGACTTTTTTATTAGCAAGGACATCTGCCACCCCCTCAACTTCCCTGTTCCCTCTGAACTAGCTACAGTCCACAGAGTACCTGGAAGGAAAAGGGATTTTCCCAGCAATAACACATTGTCGTGAGCAGTATCCCTGTAGTAATCCAAAGTATCTTGGAGCAACTTGGTCCTGAATGGACAAAACCTGACAGCTTTACAAATCACCAGCTTTTGATGGTATAGATGAATATGACTAGAAGTGTGTGTGTGTGTGTGGATGTGTGTACTGAAATCTGGCTGCCTTTCTGTGGTGGTGTTATTATCAGTATTGTCCTGGTGAAGGCCTGCATTTCAAAATGTACAACTACTCTCCCTTCCCAGACCCTGGTATTTACCAATATATAACAATTCTACTCCTTTTCTTATGAGAGCCAGCATTATTATTTTATTCCTAAATTCAATTCTGTTTTTCTCTTTGTTGAATGCCTCAGTCTAATGAGTCAAAATTATCCCCAATAAAATTTATTGAAAGGTCTCAAAATAATGAATAAACGAAGAAGAAGAAATTACAGTCTGGTCACAGATGTTCTTTGCATTAGAAAAGAATATTAGCTAGGCTAAATTATCTATGGGAAGCTATTAAACTCGGTTGTGCACATTAATGACTTCTAAATCATTGGGTTTACAAATTCATATGACATTTTTCCTAATAACTGATATTCAAAGGAAAATACTATAAACAATGAAATAGGAAATGAACTATACATAAACATAAAACACAAGGAACACTGGAGTATAATGTTTAATAAAAACCAAGGCAGCTGTATTATGTTAATGTTAAGTAATTCCTTTAAATAACTACTGGCAATGAAAGCTTTGGGTATCTATCACAGATCTGCCATAAGAGGCAAAGTATTCAGCTCTGCACAGTATTTTATTTCTGTAAAATGGAATAAGAGCCAGCATTGAATAGTGTTTTCTGTATTGGACTAACACTCTGGAGACCAGGGTACAAATCCCCATTTTGCCATGGAGACCCACTGGGCAACCTTGGGCAAATCACACTTTTTTAACCTCAGAGAAAGACAATGGCAAGCCTCCTTTGAACAAATCTCACCAAGAAAACCCTTTGATAGATTCACCTTAGGGTCACTGTAAGTCAGAAACAACTTGAAGGAACACAACAAACTGGAATAGAATTGACTATAATACTAAGCACACCTACAGCAAGCTACACTTGACTTAATGAAAGTTAGGCCCTTTCCGCACCTTACCTTCTTCTGGCGTTGGGGTGCCGGGATCACGCAAGCAGCCTCCGGCGAGAGGCTCCCGCATCTGGGGTCCTTCGGCTCTGCACGAGCTGCCTGTTCGCACAAGAGCCCCACCTCTTCCTTCTGCACTTCCTTCTGAACTTTTCCAGGCTGTGCTTGGGCAGGAAGCACAACCGGTGTGGCTCCAGAGGCTTCACACACCAGGTAAGTGTGCATGGGGCCTGAGAACCACCATTTTTGGCTTCTAGCCAGAAATGAAAAGCTGCACAATTGGTGCCTGCTGGGCCCTGGAGCATCGCGTGATTATGAATGCATTGTGAAGATTGCTCCTCGCAATCGCGAGATGCTCCTGGCCCTCTTTTACATGGAAAATTCCATGCGAAAAGGGCCTTAATGTCAAGTAAACAAGGATGTTGCTCTTCCACATAGGAGAAGGGGTGATAATTCTAGATTTTCCCATTCCTGAGAGATGTGAAGAAAAAGCAACCAGTTTTTATGTTGAGACATTTGAAACTTTTTCGCTGCAATAATGCTCTTTTCTTTTCTTTTCGCTCCATAGCTTTCTGAAGAAAAATTCAATAAAATCCAAAGAAGAACACTTTTGATTGGCGAATCAAAATGCAGAAAATACATCATACAAGCTTCAAAATTGCTCTTTTGTGGATTTTGGATTTTACTGTATTTTGCTGTATGGCCACCACAACTATCCTTGAATATGTTTTCTCGAATAAGCTATTGAGCTTCCTAAAAGCAGCATAGTTTTCTGGAAAACTGTGCAGCCCTTCCATGGAAGCTATGAAGATTTCCAAAAAGACAGAGGAAAAAGCGCAAAAGGGAATGTGGCACAGCTTTAAATACTGTACAGTTTAAAAGTTGCAGAAATTTAACATTTCACAGCTTTAAAAGCTTGTTTCCACCTAAAAGATGAGGAAGAGGCATAGCACAAAACAAAATGATGTACAACTTCAAAAGCCACAAACCTACCAAAAAGATGGAGAAAGAAGCACAAAATGGAATATTGCACAACTTTAACTGATACACAACTTTAAATATTGTGCAGTCACAAAAGCAATAACTATAAACGTGAAAGTGCAAGAAACAGTACATTGTCCACAAATCAGAGAAATAACTCACAAAACACAGACAACACTTTAACACAGTTCTCTGTTCATATAGTTCGTTCTTTCTTTCTTTCTTTCTTTCTTTCTTTCTTTCTTTCTTTCCATGCAGTTTTTCCAAAAATTGTAAGCAAGTTTTTTCCCACACAAAAAGGGAACTTTCCAAGTGCTATTTTGCTTCCTGCAAATGTTCTTGAGAGGTCAGGAAATCCAAATTTTGACCCCAGTTGGGAAATTGTTGAAAATCTATTTCACCAGTACATGGGAAAATTATATTGGCAGGTTGCATTATTTGGTGCTGTAGTTCTTGGACTTGTTTTCTTTTTTTAAAAAATGCACACACACCATTTCCATTGCCTCAAACTATTTTCTGGCAATTCCCGATACTTTATTCCCATCCTTAGATGTGTTTCTTTTTAATTCTGAGACATACTGAAGCAATATATTCTTTTTCCTTCCTTTCATTTTAATTTTATTTAGAGTTATAATACTATGTTTCAGTGAAATAATACCTTAGCACTCTATGGCCCTTTTCGCACGGCATTTGCCATGCAAAAGGGCCCCTGGAGCATTGCACGATTGCGAGGAACAGTCCACATGATGCAATTACACAATGCTCCAGGGGCTGGCAGGTGCCAATCACGCACTATTTCATTTTTGGCTGTGAGCCGAAAATTATGCATGATCACATATTGTTCCAGGGTCCCTGGAGTGCACTTGCCGTGCATGTGGAGCTCCAGAGCCACAGTGCTTGCACTTCCTGCACCAGTGCAGCCTGGAAAAATCCCAGGCTGCACTGTGGAAGGAAAAGGAGGGGCTCTCACGCTACCTGCTTGCAAGCAAGCAGCAGCTGCAGAGCTGAAGCAATGGGCACATGAGAGCCTCTCACAAGAGGCTGCTCGCGTGATTCCCATACCCCAGCTCTGCAAAAAGGTGAGTTGCGGAAAGGGCCTATGACTCCAAATAGGAGGAGGAGGAGGAGGAGGAGGAGGAATTGTCTTTAAAGGATAGTACCACCTTAGCAAACTGCAACCCTACTGCTACAAATAGCCCTTAGAGGAATTGAATAAATGGACATGGAGGTGACAACAACTAACATGACCCAAGGAACCATGCAGATTCACCACCATCTGCAAGAATTCTGGAGTTGTTTTTAGGCAACTAGAAATGGACTTCTGGTTACTTTGGATTGTTTCTTTCATGGGGATTTTGACTGTGGTGTGACCTGGGCAAAGGGTTAACCATTCTTGGACTGAAGTATTTTTACCCAGTCATCAGCCCAAAAGATTTCCAGGGAAATTTATTGGTATCAGAAAATTGCACTGATCTTGCATGCGTGCTTACAGTCTAGAACACATGTCACAAAATAAAGGAGGAAACAGCAGTGTCGAGCAGTAGATTCTTAGAAAGTTCAACAGAATATGTTTCTTTATGTAAGTGCAGCAGAAGGCTGTTCTTTCCCCTTCTTCTCATGGTCTCAGGAGTGGTACTTGGTGGCAGATCTGGAATTATATATAAGCAAATGGACTATGATTAGCTGAAGCTTTCTTCTCTTTCTGATGTTCTTACAGAGCTGTTATTGTTGTTTTCTCAAAATAATTGTAATGTTATTAAGGTATATAAAAAGTCCACATTAAACTGACTGTTAACTGATGTTCTGGTGACAAAAGCTGGCAAAACAAGAAGACCAGCTTTTGGGAGAAAGACACACAGAGGCCAACTATGTACTATTCCCAGCAGCAGCAGCTTGATGACCGTGGAATATTTTTTAAGAAATCTGAGTGCATTTTTTTTTTTTTTTAGATTGCTGTTAAATTTTGCATGGAGAGGGTTAATGATAGGAGGCAGGTGGGGGGAGAATTGAAAGAGAAAGAATAGATGAGAGAGAGCATGTGTAATAGGAAAAGGAAGACTGAAGGAAAGATGGGGTGTGAGCAGATAAGGCTGAAAGAATACAATATGTGATGGCTTTGCCTCTGCCTGGTGCTATCATGCAGCCTTAAGAGATTTCCCCAAAGGGAATTGCAATCCTTGGCAGGGAAAGGATGAAAGGATCTCAAATGGCAAAACATGGATAGACTGAAGACTGAGGAAAAATGCTTCTCCTATTGAAAGTGAGAGGGAGATAGTGTTGTTTCGTGTATTGATCTTACTTTGGATAAGGAAGTTTGTTGTGTCAGTTATGGTGCTGACTTTACAAGTGTCTTCACTGGTCAGAGATGTAACTATTGCAGCATGTGTTCTGGAAAGCCCCTGCTGCTGAGACATCCATGTCAGAAGGGTGCATATGACCTATGGTTATTTAAGAAGACAGTCTTGAGCTACGAATGTGATTTAGAATTAGGGAAGCACAGATGCAACCATTCAAAAGGAGACAGCCACTTGCTGTTTCTGGGGATGTAATCCAGTGTCATATAGCCATTCACTGCCATGCTTAGCACTACCTAGCTGGAGAAACCAGCTATACCCTTGGTACGTTGGAATCAGGGTGAGAGAACACATTGCTTTACATTAAATATCCAAAGGCAAGTGCAGTTTGGCTCAAGCTTCTCTAAGACCCTTTCCGCAACTCACCCATTTTCAGCGCTGGGATGTGGTGCTCACATGAGCAGCCTCCAGAGAGAGGCTCTCGCTTCCTTGCTCCTTCGGCTCTGCACAAGCTTCCTGCTCATGCGGGAGCCCTGCCTCATCCTTTTGCAGTGCAGCCTGGGACCTTCCCAGGCTGCACTGAAACAGGAAGCATGACCGGCCCAGCTCCCGAAGCTCCGCACGCAAAGTAAGTGCACACGGGGCCCTGGAGCAATGTGCGACCATGCAGCATTTCTGGCTTCAAGCCAAATATGAAAAAAATGAGTGTGCGGTCTGTGTCAGGCCATGAAGTGTCACGCAAAAGTGAGTGCTTCCTGTGGATCACTCCTCACATTTGTGCAACGCTCCAGGGGCCCTTTCGCATTGGAAATGCTGTGCAAAAAGGGCCTCAGACTGGTTTTTCTCACTTCGAGGCCTCTCCATTGTTGAGTAGGAGTCAGGGTGTGATGTAGTGGTTTGAGTGCTGCACTTGAGCCATTTCTGCACTACACTGTTTTGGTGCTATTACACTACTATCAACATCCTGTGGAATTCTGGGGTTAGTAGTTTATTTAAGCCAAAGAGTTCTCTGGCTGAGAATTCTAAATGCCCCTCCCTAAACAGCAAACCCCAGGATTCCATAGGATGTTGAAAGTGGAATAATTGCACTAAAACAGTGTAGTGTGGAAATTGCCTAGAACTCTAGGAGACCAGGGTGTGAATCCTATACAGTATGGAAACCCACTACATAATCTTGGACAAGTCGCACTTAGTTGAAGGCAATGACAAGCCCTCTAATAATAGACAGACTATAAGTCAGAGTTGATATGAAGTCATATAACAAGAGTTACTTCTGAGGAGGACTACCTGCATGTCAGTATCTGCTTGTACTTAGACTACTGGCTTTACATAAGACTTGTATCCACCCATGTCGATTTAGTGGAGCCTTTTCATTAAAAAAAAAAAAAAAGGAAAATGTTGTAAGTGCTAGTTGAAAGTGCAAAGCTGTAGAATTCAGAACTGTAAAACACTTGAGCTATGGATTTTTAAAGCCCCAAAGACAAGATACTAACTACTCCAAAGTAACAAAAATTCAGCTATCCTTTAAAATTCAGTGTGGGCAGCTTCCCCTCCAGATTACTTTGTTAGTACAGTTGAGTTCTAAACAAGATTAAGAACAGACTACAAAGGAAGGGAAATGATACAGGCAGGTGAACAGGCTGAGCCTCTGAAGAATACATTCAAGGACTCTTTTTCCCTTTAATTCTCAGAGGAGGAAAAGTGGGGGGAAAGTGTGGATTGGAACTTCAAAACAGCAAACAATGCTTCCAACACATCCTTTAATCCTCTGCATTGCCTTCAGAGGACATTTCTATCAATGTTGAGAATTAAGTGAAATGAGAAAGTAAAGAATTTGCAAACTTTTCTCATCCCCCACTTTCCCCTTTTCTCTTCAACATCTTCGAATGAGGAAGTAAACCCAAACTTTAAAAGGCAAGCTCAAATTTGTAACTCCTCCTAAGGCAGATACCAAATCATGTGGTTTCATCTTCAGTCCAAGTACTGATTATTTTGGATTTCCAGTGAGTATCAATGAGAAATACAAAGCAGCAGACTTCAGATTTCTGCATTTCTATTCAAGTTTGGGAACCAAGTCAAAACAGACAATCTTCAAGTCAGTCCAAACTTTATTTAGAAATTTTCCCAAACTAAGAGAGTTGAGGAATGAACAGAATCTTGTGGTCACTGAACACATCAAATTTCAACTTCATGCAGCAATGAAAATGAGCAATAGAAATTACATAATAGCTAGAATCGTGTTGGTAGCCCTAACTAAAGTGGCCCATTGACTCAACTGTTGAATGACTTAATGTATGTAAATTTAATTGATGCAAAAGGGCCAATTTAGTTGAGACTAACAGTAGGATGTAGGCCACTGTTTGCAATAGAAGTTACATAGTGACTGGAGACTTTTTCAATGCCAGAAAAGTATAAAGCTTCTCCAGAATAGCTGTTTTCTTGAAAAATGTTCCAGTAGCCATTCCAGGCATTCAAGTGGTCGCTCTGTTACTATTTCAAGTTATGATGCTGGACCAACCTTAAAGCACATGGTATTGCTTGAGTAAGGGGCTTACCCTGTTACCAGGCTGTACATCCCCTCTCTTTGATATGGTTTAATTGGTAAAATATTATTTAAATGGCTTTGACATAAAACATGCCCTGCTATGGCTTTATGGTCAGGCTGGATAAGAGGAAAAGATTGGCTAAACTAGGGATGGGACGAATCCAGAATTTTCCAAATCTGAATCCAGATCCAAATCCCTGGAAGGTTCTGGGAATCCACGCATCTCATGAAAATCGAATCTTTCAAAACCTTTTTTTAAAAAGAGTTTAAAAAGCAAGTGAAAGAAGGATAATCTTGGGCAAGACACAGTCTCTCAGCCTTAGCAAAAGCCTAGGCAAAGGCAAACCTCCCTCTGAAGAAATCTGGCCAATTTTGCCTCAGGATCTCCCCAGATTTAAAATGACATGAAGGCCCTTTCTACACAGGCAGGAAAATGTGGATTAATCTATTACATACTACCACATACTACAGTAGAGAGATAATCCAGGTCAAAACTGGCTTTTCTTTACATAGCTCCTTCTGGCATCCTGGGGTTTATAGTTTCCTGATGCACCAGTACACTTTGGCAGAGAAGGCTGTGACACCTTGTAAAATTACAAACCCCAGAATTTTATCTGAAAGAGGTTTGCAAGGGAGCTATGCAAAGGAATATTTCAGCTGTCCTTGAAATCTCAAGCCTATAGCTTCCAGTCAGGTACTGAACTTAAATATGAAATGTTCAACTTAAATATCTTAGAATACAAGCCCAGACGTAATTTCTGAAATTGTTAGCAAAGGCCATTATTACTCCAAGGGAAAACCTCACCTACTTACTATCTTCCCTTATATGTATGTATGTATGGTCTTCCAGGTTTTCAGGCTTCCCAGTATCCCACGTTTTCAGGTGTCCCAGTCTCCCTGGTTTTCAGGCGTCCTGGTCTCCAACAATCTATTTAGTTAGTGGATTCGAAAGATTCGGTTTGCCTATTTTGGCACAGGGATTCAGATTCGGGAGTCTCGAATCCTTACCCAGGATTCAAGGATTCAGTTGGCCCATCTCTAGGCTGAACACATGCACTGCCAATTAGGTCAGAAACCTCCTCTAGGTGTAGACAGGTGATAGGAAATTTCCAGGTAACTCCAGAGATAATAGGCTTGCAGTTAGCCTTACATGTATCTACCATTTGTGACAATAGTGACTGGGAAGTTCCCACCAAACTGTTGATTGTCTGATCTCTCTTTCCTCCAACTAAGCAATCTTTCCTTTCCCCTAAAACCTGTCCAACAAGCACAGACAACCATTAGCCTTTTTGTCACCTAACACTAAAACCATGCGCCCGTTCCAGACTTTATTGTCCACTCTGTGAACTCCATTGTTTACTCAGCTGGAGAGTCATTCACACCCATGCACTCCAAGTAGATATCATGTATAAAAAACCCCAGTTTTGGCCAGCTAATTCACAGTATTTTAATTGCTGGTTGCCACTCTGTCACTCTCATTCCCAATTGTGTATTGTCCTTAGATTCAAGTCTAAACCACACTGTTGCTTCTTCACTACTGTTCTAGCCAATGGCACCTTAAATCTCACTATCTAAAATTTTTCCTCCCTTTTCCTTTGGTTAGCCTTATATGATTGTGTGACTGCTTGAGATCTTGTGTGTGTGTGATTAACTCTTTCAGTAAAACACAATTTAGCTTATTTTTGGATCTTTGGCTAGTTCTTTCCTGCATGGAACCCTGTAAACATTGGTGTCAAAAATCTCGTTAGGTTACCTCCTTCTTACAGGACTCCTAATTTGAGGTAATAATTCCCCATCTTTACATGGAGGTACTGGGATCACAGGTGTACCCCTAAATAACCTATGTTTTGGGGTAACAACATAACATGCAATGTGAAGAGTACAACTGTTGCATAACCTGGAATTATGGGAGTGTAATGCCTCAATAAGGCTTTGGTCACTGCAAAAAGAGAAGAAGGAGGGAGGGAAAATATAAGACCATATTTTAGAGTTCACAGGAATAAGTGTATGCGGTACATGTTCATATGCTGCTTTGCTACATTCGCAGCAGTTGAATTTCAGTCTCAGAAACAAGTAAAACTACTGTTTACAAAATGGAAAATAGTGTATAAGCAAGCACCTCTACCCCTTTCCAGGTTGTCAGCAAAATGTGTAAGCAAAACTCATTGTTCAAAATTCAATTACACTTCACATAGCTCAGGGATCTGCCAATATGGTACAGCTAAGCTGCATCCTGGAGAGTTCAATTCAAGTTAACTGTTAACCCCAAAATACTTCAGAAAGCAAAAGAGATCTCATTCCTGTGTAACTAAGAGAGACCTCTATTTGGGCTGACATGATTTGAACATGGATGCATTTCTTTTAAAAATTAAGAGATTATTATATTAATTATACCACTAAACATGTGAGTAGCATCTTCCAGTGTTCAAAGTGTTTCACATATACGGTCTGGATGTAATCCTTACCATCCTGTGAAGTAACTCAGTATTATCACTCCACAAACCTTAGAGGTGGGAACAGCTGGGGTTAAGCAAAAGGGGTTTGCTCACAGGGTGACTTGAGTAGCAGAGGTGATACTTTAGCTGGAGATTTCCTGGCTTCTGGCTTCCTCCTCCTTAGCTGTTATGTTCCACCTGTTCTGAAGCACATATTATTCATCTACTTTAAACAGTTGCTTCCCACAGCTAGTGCCAAAAGGTAAGGTAGTACATTGAGGAATAATTAGGAGATTACCTACCTGAACTCACACAGCAAACAGTGCTGCACGGGAAGGTAGGACTCTTCACCATCCTCTAATGAGAAGGCAAGCACAAATTGGGAGAGACAAGGATGCATTGCGTATGGCACAGGGTGCCAGAATGCTGCATGACATGGGACAGGGTCAGAGGCTATTTAAGGTATAAATACCCCTTCACATGCATCTTTGGATCTTTGCTGTGCAGGTGTCCAGGATGTTCTGAGGATCTGTCAGGCTTTGTGTGGAGGCTAATTTGCAGAAGCACTTTTGGGGGTTAAAATCTGCACTGTCCTCTTAATCATCTGTTGGGGAGATTGATGATTATCCATTGTTTTTTGTTATTTTTTGTTTTTTGTTATTTGGCCTAGGTTTTTAATTGTTAGGTTTTGAGGCCTATCAGTAGAAGACAATTGACCCCTTAGCACTGTGCTCAATTTTAGGTCTATCAGGCTTTTGGAGGCCTAGTTTTGTTGGTGTAGGGTCTGTTTACCATGGCCCTTTTCGCACTTTGCCTTCTTGCGCGAGGGCGGAGGGCGTCTCACGCGAGAAGGCTCCTCCGGGAGGCTGCCGCTTCCCCCCTCGTTCCTTCCGCAGGCGCTTCCTGCTGCCTCGTCCGTTGCACTAGCGCCCCGCCCCTTCCTTCCGCAGGGGCCTGTGGGAGCTGTAGGGCCTACGGAGGGAAGGAAGCGCGACCCGACCGCCTCCCCAACGTTCCACACAGCAGGTAAGTGCGCGTGGGCACCGGGAGTGTTGCGCGAGCGCGGGTGATTTTCGCTTCAAGTCGAAAATAAAAAAAACCGCGCTTGCGCCGCTTCAGCCCTGTGAGCGCTGCGGAAGTGGGAGTACGTCGTGCAGAGCGATGCTCCCACTCCCGCGAGGCTCACGGGGCTATTGCACAAGAGAAAGCCCATGCAAAAAGGGCCCGTGTGTTCCATTAGAGGCCTATTGGGCCAAGTGGTGCCTTTTATGCTTGCTTGGTTCATGTGGCTGTTTAGGAATCTATAGGGCCCTGGCATGGTACTGGGGCCTACAGGATTAGAGAAGGAGCCTACCCTTTGTTGGGAGTGGCAACCTTTGCATGCTTAATTAACTAGCTAGTTAATTTGCATATTTATTTCAGGCATAGAGAGATAGCCTAGAGAAAACTTTCTATTTGTTTTCGTCAACACCTCTTCCTCCAGCACGTACACATTCTTTGTTCTTAAAAAGGTTCTGTTGCCATTTACATCTCTTTTTTGTCTTTGCCTTTTGTCCTGAAAGCATGCTCTGAGATCTCCTAACAGGGATTATTTTCAGCAAGCATGTGAGTGCTTCAAGAATTGGACCTGTGTAGACTATGCACAAGATTTTGTGAGTAAACTCTTTTATATTTTTAACCAAGCTATTTGTGTTTATTTTAAGCTAGATTAAGTGTGTTTGGGGTGGAGTGATAGAAGTGGGACTGGTAATCTGTTTAACTTCTGTTTTTGTGCAATTACTAGATACTCTGCTGATTGAGAGACTCATTACCAAAATCTCTCAGTTCTCCAACACCCTTGAAGTTGACCTGGCATCTGGACTCTCACTTACAGAATTCTGAGGCCTTGGGTGAGAGTTCCCTCGATAACCTCCCATTTATGACTGGCTCCCGAGCAATCCCAAGTATTTGGATTGCCCTCAGGGCAGAAGTGTTTCACCCATGAGGAAGCTGACAAAGTTGTCAAGGGATAACATATGGCCTCAGCTGAACCCACATCAGATTGCTCCCCTCTCTTGTTTCATTCCCAGGACAACACAACTTTAATAGGTTAGGTCAAATAAACCTTTAATGGGCGACATCAAATATCTCAGTCTTCTGTATCTGGTCTTATTATTCCACGATTGATTATCAATAGATAGAAAGGTTAGGCACTGTTAGAAGAGGATGAAAGGTGACTGAGTTAGAGCTGGAGCAGAATCAGTACTGCCAAGAGTCAAGGTAATATAATGGGTGGAGTGCAGACTAGGGTTAGGGAGACAATGTTTCAGGCCCTTTTTGCACGTTACCTGTTCGCACGGCTGGGGGGGGGGCATCTCACGCGAAAGGCCTCAGCAGGAACGCTGCCACTTCCCTGCTGCTTGAGTTCTGAAGCGCTTCCTGGTTGTGTGAACACCCTGTCCCTTCCTACCGCAGTGCAACCTGGGAATTATAAGCTAGCGCTAAGGCAAGAAGCGTGACTGGGCCAGCTCCCGAGGCTCCGCAGGGCAGGTAAGTGCACGTGGGCCCCGGGAGCATTGCATGACCAAGCACCATTTTCAGCTTTAAGCCAAAAATAAAAAAATGTGTGCGCGGTCTGCTTTAGGCTCTTGAGCATCGTGTAAATGGGAGTGCATCATATGGACCGCTCCTCACATTTATGCGACGCTTAAGGGGCCCTTTCGCTTTAGAAACGGTGTGCGAAAAGGGCCTCAGATACCCATTTCACAATGAAGCCCATTGGTGACTTTAAGCTAGTCATGATCTGTCTGTTCAAACCATTTTATCAATTTAACCAATGCCTTAATCTCATCCTTGCAGGAAAGATGAGACATAGATATAAATAATCAAGAAAAAATCTAAGTATTTACCTACCTCTCTGCTGGAATAGGTTCTGGAAAGGACAGGAAGAAGAAGCCAAGTCCAAGAGGAAGCAGCTTCATTCTCTGAGTGGCTGCTTGGAGCAGAATGGACCAAGTCTCACAATGGCCAGTGAGTTCATGCTGGATCTCACTCAAAATCTCAAGATTTCAAATGAGATTTGGGCAGGTGTATATGTAGGCCTTCTGGCTTCCTAGGCACTCATTCCATATATTTCTTTTCCTTATGTTACTCTCTATTATGTCCATCTACCCCATAACTGCCCTCAATGGTGACAGATAATTTCCCCCCTCTTTACCTCTTTTATATACATTTCTTAATTTTTCTTTCCACTTGATTCTATCTTTCATACATTTCTCTATGCAATGCAACCACCATAAATGGCAGTGTCTCCCTCCCCCTTTTTTAAAAAAAAATCTTTTCCCTTCTGCTGTGCTGTGCTTTGTGTTGGTAATCCTCCCCCAGAGTTTTGGGACATATGTGGGGGGTTCTGTTTGCATTGGGAGTGAAGTTCCCTTGACTGAGACAGCATATCTGTTATAGGTGTATGCAATCTTGCAATGTATGTTTTCCTTCTTGACAATGATTTCTGCTTTTGCATATACCTGGTAACTTGCTGGCTTTTCTGCTGCAGTCCCATTCTGCAGATTCACCATCATGCCACAGAGTAATGCCAAAAGGTCCCAATCTGTTGCTACTGCCTGTAGGCAGAAACATTCTCAACCTAATTTGGCTCATAATGGTCAGTCAGTAGCCAAGAGACTGAGACTAGCTGTAACCTCTAGCAGGATCGCATACATGGATGATATAGCAAGTAGAATTGAAGCAAATAGATAGCTGTGTGGCTGTTTGTGGAATATAGTCCAAATCAGCCACTCATGTTGGAATCTTAGGCCAAGATTCACTCTCTCTAGTTATCATCCTGTTGAATGTTTGCAAGAAGATCAGCTGGACTAACGATGTTGGATAACTCTGGGGATTTCTGTTTACAGTCATTAATGACTGGAGATGGCTCCAAACACCTTCCTCTTGAGCCAGGCAGAGTCCAACTGAAAGGTGTCTGAGATGTTTGCAGATTGGACTGCTGGGAAATGACAACTGCAGGATGTTGCAGGTTGCAAGATGCACTGAGACAAGTAGAACAGTAGAACCCAAGTAAAATCTCCAGCTTACCCTGGCACATGAGTGGGACAGCACTGCAGTTTTTCTTTCTCTGCTCTTTTGATCTGCAGCACCTTGGAAACCCTTCAGTTGGGGTGGTGCTGGCTTAAGAGGTAGGTTTTTTGGGGGGGTTGTAAGATCAGACAGAGCTACAATGACAGAGCTCCATTTTCATAACTATATCTAACAATAGAAGATCTCAGCCTTTGTCTCTCTCACTGTCTCTTCAGGTGCTCAGATGTGCATTTGTTGACTTGGTTTAAAAAAGAATCTTGCAGGATTGCACATCATACAAATCCACACAATCCATATTAAGCCTCCCATTTCAGAGCTAGCTCTCTCATTAGACAGAATGAGGCAACTGCTTCAGACAACATATTTCCATGAAAAAAACAACAACCAAGAAATAGCAATTTATTAATTTATATTCATTGAGATGTCGACATACCTAGAATAAGAATGGACTATTTAAAAAAAAATCAAAAAATTGTCAAAAGCATGTTTTGTAAGTGTTGAGAAACCCTGATGAGAAGAATTCTGGCCTAATGAAATTTACGCACCTCAGGATGTATCCAATGCAAGATTTGCACGTGGTTAATTTGTACGGAAAACAACATTTTAGCAGTATTTCAGTTGTAGTCATGAACAATTTGGTAAAAAAAGTGTGCGTGTTTTATATAGAAAATTGCGTTTTCTGCAAAAAGACAGCACTTTTGATTATTTTGTGCCTAAAAGGCCTGTCTCCTTACAGAAATGGTATTGTCTATACAGAAAAATGACTTTTCCTGTGAAGAAAATGCTATTTTCTGCTTGAAAATGGCAAATGCAGATTTTTCATAGAATATGTCCTGAACTGCAAATATTCTTTAAAAAAGTAATTACATCCCTAACCTAGGTTACACCAGCTGGCAACAATGAGACTTAAATATTATTGGTTTTAGTGAGTCTGAATAGAACTTCTTTTCCAAAGGAAAAGAAGACGTCATTGTATGTGTTTTGGCCACAGATAGGTACACAGCTAAACAAGTCAGAGGCAGAGTGAAATTACTGCCTCAGGCATCATTTTTCTAGCATTATGAAAGGATAGAATTATTTATTTACTTTATGGTTATTGTATTTCAACAGTTGGGGGAAAATGTCTGTGAAACATTCTTACTTCTGGTCCAAATGTCTTGGGCTAACCCTTGTACAGTGTCTCTAGATGGAGGACAGTGGTGGGTAGTGAGTTCACTTTAAAGTTATTATCTAATGTGCTGAATCCTATCCCATACTTTGGATAGCTCATTTAAAGTTCTGACAAAAAGCTGGAGCAGACTGACCATCTCCCTCTTCAGGAGCACTAGGTGCCACAGGAAGTAGAAGGCCTGTTCCTCTTCAGGAAGCAAAAAATACTTGGGCTGGCCCTGTACTCCACTAACAAATTATGAATGTTGCATCAGTTGCAAATTCCTTCATTACATAAGGGCTGTGGCCACCATTGCTTTTCATATGCAAACTGTCTCTTGTGAATGAGAAAGAGATTTTTTGATAAAAGCACAGTGTTATGATTTTATATGTGTTATTAGCTTTTTGAGCTTTAAAGGTCAGGTTATCAAGTTGTGCTTACTGTGCTGCCATAATGACAGACCAGGAGGGGTGCAAACAAACCTGTCAGTGTGGACAGCTAAAAATATAAGGGAAAAAAGTGAGTAAGAATATCAAACATCAATGCAGTCATGAGGACTGGTAGCCCAGTTGACATTCCTTTGTCAGGTAGAATATGCCCCCTGTGGACACAAAGAAGCATAGACTCCTTCATCTGAAGGTAGCCTCTTTTTTTTTTTTTGCTTTTAACCTCATCTTGCAGCTATATAAGAGCCTGTCAAAGCCAGGCTTTTATCTCTTAAATTGTAATTAAGGCATTAAATTATACTGTTGAAAAGCTTCTACTTAAGAATGAACCATGAATTTGAATAAAGGAAGAGTTATATGAGGCGGAGGGAATAATCAGAACTTAACCAGCTGAAAAATAAACAGAAAGCTATTATTTCTCCCAGAACCTGGCATCAAGCAAAGAGACACATTTATTTAAAAAGTGCACAAAATGTTTCAGTCCACAGTTATCAGCTTACCATGACAGTCAGAGAATCAAAGTTTAATTTGGATAAATAGATTGGAAAAAGAAATGTTGTTTTCAGCTGGCAGGTAAGCCTGTCTTCAGTTCAGATAAATTGTTCCACCAGATAACTAATATTGACAGGTTTATGAGGAAAGCAAATATGCTTCTGAGTTAAGGGTACAAGTGGGAATGGGGTTTATTTATTTGTTTGCTGTGTGTGTGTGAAAGCTGTTGGTTCTGAAGGCTCATTCTGCTCCAGGTAACAACAACCCAGGCTATATTACATGCCTGAGTTTGCATGAATGAGGCAAGGTCTTTCTTTCCATCTTTCTTGCTATATGCCTGCCTCTTTTTTCTTTTTTATTTTATGCCGGCAGCACAAAGACTATGAATAATAGAAAGTATCTTGTCTCTTTTAAAGTACAAAAGAAAAAATAATGATTAAGATTCTACTGGGCACCTCTTGCAAGCATCTTGTCTGAAAGTAAGAAAACAATGTAGCAGTACGTAGAGCAAACACACACGATACAGCGTACATACTCTAGCAGTGGTGGAGGTCTAAGATGTCCTTGATCCTGTATTTGAAAGCCAGCACCAAAGCCACGTAGACACCAGCATTTCACAAATGGAAAGAGAAACAAAGCTGTTCTCTCACACCAAAGATCAATGCCTGAATATCTTCCACTCCCATGGCACATGGCTAGAGGCTCTTTCCCATCTCGTATACACTCTGTACACCTGATGTGCAGTTACCCAAGACGCATAGGATTCTGGGATAAACACTTCTTCTCAGATTTATTAACCTCAATTAGGGGAAATTGATACCAAGCAACAGCTATCCCTAACATACAGGTTGTTACAGATGGCTCTTTGTCATGCCTACACTCACTAATTGCTAGCTTGCAAACTGATTCAGAAGAGTTTAGATACAGCACATATTTATGGCAACCTCCCATTCATGAGTTTGTTTTCCCACTTCTACTCTTCATGTGTCACTCTAGACTTCAGCCATTTTTCTCTTTATCTCTCTGTCCTCCATCATACCATGTATTTTACTGCACACAAGTATTAGCAAGTAAAGCTACTTTATATGTTTTGCCAAGGAGACTACCTTTATTTCTTTTTTCTCTGTTAGTCTTTGTGGGTGACTGATAGAGATGCAAAGAATATTTTTTAAAAATTAGAAAAATGGTTCAAAATGTATTTCTTTGCATATTGGGAAATACTGGTGAACAGGTCTACTGGTAAGAATCTTCATAGTTTGGGATTTATTCTACACAAACTCTCTTTTTGCAAAGATAACAACATTTTCAGTACAGGAAACATCATTTTCTACCTCACATTTCATAGAATGATATAATCAAACAGCCATCGAGTCCAGCCTCCTGCCACATAGGAATATGCCATCAAAGCGTTTTTGCCATCCAGCCTCTATTTAAAAACCTCCAAAGAAGACTCCGCCTGTTGCGTAGCCCTCCATGTTTCAGTTATGGGACATGTAGTAGGAGTTAAGTAGCAGCTTGCTTGTAACAAGGTATGAGAACCGGGGGACCACTGGATAAACAAAGCTAGGAATATAGTGATAAGCGCTGGCGGGCTAAACCAGAACTCCAAGGTCTCTTGCAGGCGGGATGAGAAACTCTTTGCCTTTAATGTTTTGGATTTTGCTAACTGCCTCCAGTTCACTCACTGAAGTTCTGTACTATGTATCATGCTCCTAATAAATAGTGTATTTGCACTGTTATATTTGTGTGTGTGAATTCAGTTCCTGACACCACCACTCTCCTAGGCAGAGTATTCTGCTGTTGAACAGCTTTTCCCATCAGGAAGTTCTTCCTAACACACATGATACAGTACAGTTTCCCCAACCATCCTGACTTTAAAACAAAGCAAGCAAATAAGCAAACAAATGGAGTGGGAAACAGTGCTCTCTGCTGTCTTCAAGCAAGCTTCCCTCCCTGCCCAGATGAGAAAATTTTCTTTTTCATATATGTATTAGAAGTAAATCATTAATAAAAATTGGTTTGTTTACACTGCACTTTTTAGAGGTGTGTATAAAAATAATTAATTCCTTTATTATTTGAAACTGTTAAATAAAAATATATTTAAATTTATTCAAAATGACCACCTCCTAAATAAGTCCTAAACTGTGAATTCTCTTTGAAAACTGAACAGGCAGAAAGGAGACCCCTGTCAAAATTCTCCCTTGCACCAGAGAGGAGTGTTTATGTGAGAGGAGCGGGACTACCAGCCAGGTGCTTGTAGTCAACAGCAGAACAGATCTCTATCAGCTGCAGTGCTTCTCCTGGCTAGTGGAGATTGGGGGGCTTCACATTGTTGTCGTTGTGTGCCTTCAAGTTGTTTCTGACTTATGGTGACCCTAAAGCGAACCAATAATGTAGTTTTCTGGGCCTGAGAGTGTGTGGCGTGCCCAAGGTCACCCAGTGGGTTTTCATGGCCAAGCAGGGAATCAAACCCTGGTTTCCAGGTCATAATCCAATGCTCAAACCCCAATAACTGGAAATACATTGACTTGCACATAAAGAGCAGCATTAAGTATTTTAATTTTTACCGCTCCATCATATATTTCTGTGTAGCACTGGGATTCTTTAGAAGAAACTCTGAGAAAGAGCCTGAGTATTCACTGTTCCATTTGGATGCAGCACCTCTTGAGGTCCTGGTGGCAATAATGTGAGTGAAAGCTTGATGGAATCAATGCACTTTTCTACCTTTCTCTTCCTTGTCTTTAACATTTAACAATGTATTGTGGCTTCAAGTCATAACAGAACTTCTCCTGTTACCTGGGTTTCCATCCCCACCCCAATGTCCTAGAATAAAACTACATTTAGCTCATTTCAAACAAAAACTATATGGTATCTGCAGCTGATCTTTAGAGAGATTTAAAAAAAAAAAAAACAACATGGCAATAGCCACCTGCTGCTAGTACTGTCCATTCTGCCCTCCTGCAAGTTTTCAGAACATTCTTCATCCCCCTTCCCATTTTGAATAGAAAGTTCTTTCTTGGGGAGTTTCAACTCAGCAGTGGTTTTATGGCTCCAGGAAACAATATATTTTTTTAAGATAACCTCTGCAGCAGGGTACAGAAATATCCCCCTTGGTTACTAGTTTATCACAGACTTCTGAGAAAACATCTGTGCGGTACTTTGAACACTTAAACAGACAAAGAGATATCCAACAGAGCTAAGCACTGTTGTTACTGGCGGTGACCAGTCCTTTGAGTTCCTTACGATTCTAAATTACTGATTCTGATATGATTCTCTGACTGCACTGGGAGTTATTCATCTGTACCTTAGAGCCAGGTGGCTTGGGTGGCTTCATCACTGCTAGTACGTGGCTCCTCAGTATTTCAAAGCTGTTAAAACTGTCATGAAGGAAATTTTAAGTAGCCATGAGAAAAGAAATGGTTCTCTGAAGCCTGGAAATCTTCAGTCTACACTGCTTCTGCCTCTCCCTTTTTCTTCTGTTGTCCCATGTAGAGGGAACCTTCAGGATAAGCCCTTTCCTATATATTTTGAATTTCATTGCCATGATGATGATGATGATGATGATGATGATGATGATTTATGCTGTCTGGCAATTATTTGTATTTATTGTTCTGGTTAATATTCTTCTTTTTTAGTACTATGTGGCTAATGTGTCCTTTTTTATTTTCAAACTGTTTCTAAATAACCGGTCACTAAATAACCAGTCAAGTCTACTTATGATCATGTCCTTCCATTCTATGGTTTTTTAAAGTGGATCCACTGTTCAGAAATGTATTGCTTTTTCCAACTTACTTTATAGATGGGCTGACATTCTTATCTCTTAGTATTCTGGGCAGCCAGAAGTTAAAACCATACCCAAGGAGACTATATCTTCCTTCAAATAGTTCTTGAGATATCTTTGACTGAGGTCTTTCTGTACTTCAGCACCAGCTATAACTCAAATTATGTTGCTATAATAAATCATAGTTCTATACACAACAAATAGGACCTGCAACAAAATGTTACAATGGATCCTCTTCACCTCTTTTGCAGAAATCCAGCTAGACAACCATGTGTACCCTCTCTAGGATAGTATAAAGGATGAAAATCACATCACTCTCCAGAAGCTGGACTATAAGTCCCATCAGCACTGAAATTTGTAGTCCAGAAACATCTGGAGGGTCTCTGACTGCTAATCCTGTTTTAGAGGAGCAAGCAGAGCATTCTAAAAGTAAGGGATATAATTCTTCACTATGTATCTTCTGGAAGAAAACAATGGGTAATTTTCACCCTCTCTGTGATAAAGTTTTCAAAAACTCCACAGTTTTTGAAGGCTATTAGCAATTTGGGATTTATTCTGCATGCAATTTGCATGTGGTTGTTTTTCATACGAAACAGAATTTTCTGCACAGGAAACTGCCTTGTCTGTGTAGAAAGTAAGATTTCACTGCAGAAATATTTTGCACAGAATTTTGGGCCAATATTGCACAGAATAAATACTCAATTACAGCATTTCCTATAATTGAAAATGCAGAAATGCTGTTTTCTGTGGAAAACAACATTTTATTTGCAGAAAATGCAGAATACTATTTTCTGTCAAAACAATCACGGATGGATTTGGATTCTTGTTACCAAGGTTTCTCAATGCTCAAAAACAACTTTGACTCCTTTTTGAATATTTTCAGATATTTTTCCAGCCCTGCTAACAACAGCAACAGTACTGAATTTCCATTTTCTTTTTGTAAATGGAAGTCAGTTGCCTCTTCCACATTTCACAATCATATATCACTGTGATTCCATTTTAGCTGTTGTGGATGCATTGCATCCTATAGGAATTCAGGGAATTGCAGTTTAGGAAAACACTAAAGGAGCTCTCTGAATGAGAATTTTAATTTCCCCACCCCATTTTCTACATCCCATGATTCCACAGAATGAAACCATGGCAGCAAAAATGGAATAATAGTGCTGTAATGTGTCATGTGAAAGCAACCCAAACTTCCATGACTATTAAATAGGCTCAGTCATCAGTGGCTTGTTTTTGGGGCTGTTTGATTTTTAAAAATAGTTTTGTATTCCTGTCAGAGATTAGAAGTTACCTTGTTATAAGTAAAGGAGTTATTTGTCACAAGTTACATTTTTGTAGGAAGGCGGTGACTCTATCACATTTCTTTCAAAAGTTTATTTTACCTGAGGTAGCAAATAAATATTTCTGGTTATTTCCAAAAGCAAGCAACTTTGCTACTTACTAAAGAAAATGACAAAAACTTCCACTAGTTTTCTTGATGTTTTGAAACTCCTACAGAAATTCCACATTATAAAAAAGAAAAAAAATCTTTCTCCTCATCCCCCATGTTGACTCACTATGAGAGAAGATTACTTTGTAAAATGTATGCCAGGGTGCTAATTATGTAGATAGCAGTTGCACAGAAGGTATTAAGTAAAGTTTCCTGACAAGGATGAAAGCATTCCCATGAAGCCATGGCACGTTAGAAAACTCTTAAGTGGCTACTTGTTCTTGAAATGCATCCCAAATATAATGAGTTTTGCAACCTGAACTGATTGAACAAATTAATGAGGTTTCATCACCTCTGTACACCCTTGGGATCCCAGAAAAATTTGAATGTATCTGGATTAACCAGAAGTCTCATTGTACTTCAGCTCCTAATATTGTTCTGCATTTCATTCATTGCACATATGATTTAACAAAAATGCCATAATCACTAAAAGCCAGCGTGGATTTCTCAAAAATAAGTTATGCCAGACTAATCTTATCTCTTTTTATGATGGGGTTACGAGCTTGATAGATGAAGGGAATGCTGTAGATGTAGCATATCTTGACCTCATTAAGGCCTTTGACAAAGTTCCCCATGACATCCTTGCAAAGAAGCTAGTAAAATGTGGGCTGGACAGGGCTACTGTTAGGTGGATTGGTAATTGGTTGACCGACCGAACGCAAAGGGTGATCACGAATGGCTGCTTTTTGTCCTGGAGAGAAGTGACTAGCGGGGTGCCACAGGGTTCTGTCCTGGGCCCAGTGCTGTTCAATATTTTTATCAATGACTTGGATGAAGGAGTAGAGGGCATGCTGATCAAATTTGCAGATGACACCAAATCGGGAAGGGTTGCTAATACCCCAGAGGACAGGATCAAATTTCAAAATGACCTTGACAGATTGGAGAGCTGTGCCAAAGCTAACAAAATGAATTTCAACAGAGAGAAATGTAAGGTGCAGGCACTTAGGCAGAAAAAATGGAATGCACAAATATAGGGTGGGGGATATGTGGCTGGATAGCAGTACATGTGAAAGGGATCTAGGAGTCTTGGTACATGACAAGCTGAACATGAGTCAGCAGTGTGATGTGGCAGCCAAGAAAATGAACACGATTCTTGGTTGCATCAATAGGAATATGGTGTCTATATTATTGCCATTGCCTAGCCCTAACCTAAGGGATATCGCTTTTGATATCAATAATTCGGCTCTCTTCCACCACCTCTCTCCATGTGTCTGCGAGGCCACTGGACAAACTCGCAAGACAGGCACGGCCAATAATTGCTGTAATATTCTAAACAATACAGGCTGGCCAAACATAGCCATCCCGATGCTTTAGAAGACCTCCCGGCAAACACACTATTTATGTATGCATGCTACTCACAAAGAACTCCCTGCCCCTAGCAGGCAACTTGGCAAGCTGAATTCTCAACTGTCAAGCACTGCGCATTTGCATACTGTCTACTTCTTTGTCATTTTGGATGTAACTCAATCATGCTAAATTCTGACCTGTCTCCAGCCCCAAACTCACTGTTTTTCCCTAAGTACGGACTGGCCTACAGCTACATTCTCCCTATTAAAACCCCGGATTCCGAGACCTTCCTCGGATCGCTTCCAATTTCCTTCCCGTCTTGCTGCTGTTTTGCTGGGCGAGCCTTCCCCTCAGTCCCACGTACTGAGACTACGCACCTTCGAACTTTCGCAGTGATCTACCCGGGCTTCAGGACAGGTATAGTATCACCCAAACCAACAATCCCCCTTAAAATTCCCTCTGTCCCACTCCAACCTTTACTTTTCTATAGTTCTCTGTGTGACGTGTTGCATACACTGTTTGTCTGTATTTTAATAAAGATCACAGTTATTCTCAAACTCCAGTTTGCTTCTTGGCTTGGCCTGACCCCATAGACATTGGGTAAAAGATTCCGCTGCATTGCCCTGCCTCTTGCATTGCTAGCTTGTACTCTTTGACTAATTTCCCCAACTTGTTTAATTGTGAGCACATTTAGGTGTCCCTCACGGGACCCCCAGTAAACAGGGTTACATCTAGATCGAGGAAGGTAATGGTACCACTCTATTCTGCATTGGTTAGGCCTCATTTGGAATACTATGTCCAATTCTGGACACTGTTGGCGGCTGGGCGGGGCCGGGCAGGCTAGGACTGAGCTCGGGACAAGGCTGGTGCCTCAGAAGCCTCAGCCAGCGGTTTCGCAGCCAACTAAGCAGTCCAGTAAACAAACTAAGGCAAGCCTTGCTTCAGGCAGTAAATAAGAACAAAAGAGAGGGTTTCCTCACCCAGGTGACGAGGGGTTAAGCTGGCTGGCTAGGCGTCTGGGCAGGGTCTCGGCAGGAACACGGCAGATGCACGGCAGGAACGCAGCAGCATGGACGGGCAACGCACGGAGAGCCGTTGGTTGTTGCTCCGTGCTGGACTCAGCTCCTCCTGGGACTTAAGTAGGGGCCTGGCACTGGCGCCGGCCAATCCAGGGGTGGCTGCGCAGCTGGGAGCCCTTAGCCGGGCTCACAGCTGTGCGTCCTCAGCCAGCTGCGAGCCCTCAGCCTGCAGCCGACGCTCCAGCAGCCGGCAGGAGTGGCGGGCAGCCTCCTTGGCTTGCCGCCACTGCAGGAACGTGGGAGGGAGGCCGATGGGCTCCTCCGGATCGGGCCAGCGGGTGGGCGGTGGCCCAGAGTGGCGCCTGGGCCCTGCCCACCCCGGGCGCACACCCGGTCGGCCTCCTTCGGTACCGGCGGCTCCAGCGTCCTCCGGGTGACTCACCTCCGCAGCGATGGCTCCGTCGGTGTCCTCGGCGGCAGCGGCGGCCTCCCAGGTAGGTTCCGTGGTGGCGGCAGGGCAGGCGAGGTTCAGGCGGCCTCTCGTCGCGGTGGAGGCCTCCCCGGCCTCGTCCCCGGCGGCAGCAGGGCAGGCGAGGTTCGGGCGGCCTCCCGCGGTGGCGGAGGCCTCCCCGGTCTCGTCCTCAGTGGCGGCGGTTGAGACGGGCCCGGAACGGCCGCCCGTAGCCACGGGTGGGTCCGCGGCCTCCTCCGCGGCAGCGGTGGCCTCGACGGCGTCCGGACGGTTGTTCCCGGCGCTGGAGGCGTCCGCCGCTACTCGTGAGGAGGCTGGGCCATCCTCCTCCTCGGGAGCTACGTCCGCGGGGACCTCCAGGGCCGCGGAGGCCCTGACAGACACCTCAATTCAAGAAGGATATCGACAAGCTGGAACATGTTCAGAGGAGGGTGACCAAAATGGTGAAAGGTCTGGAAGCCATGCCCTATGAAGAACGACTTAGGGAGCTGGGTATGTTTAGTCTGCAGAATAGAAGGTTAAGAGGGGACATGATGGCCATGTTTAAATATTTGAAGGGATATCATGTAGAGGAGGGAGTGGGCTTTTTCTCTGCTGCTCCACAGACTAGAACAAGGAGCAATGGCTTCAAGCTGCAGGAAAGCAGATTCCTGACAGTCAGAGCTGTCCAGCAGTGGAATATGCTGCCTCGGAGTGTGGTGGAGTCTCCTTCTTTGGAGGTTTTTAAATAGAGGCTGGATGGCCATCTGTTGGAAATGTTTTGATGTGTGTTCCTGCTTAGCAGGGGGTAGGACTGGATGGCCCCTGTGGTCTCTTCCAACTCTATGATCCTATGATTCTATGATTCTATGCTCTTGGTACAGTAGAAAATAATGGGGATTGGATGACCCGAAAATTCAAGTAACAGTTGTTAAAATAACTGTTAAAATCTCTGTTTCCCCTTGTGAGGCAGCAATCACATCACACCTGACTTTTCTGAGTGGTAGTATGTTTCTGAGACACAGCACTTACCTGGGATACCTTTTCTTTTGGCAAAAAAAAAGATCACCAGAGGCTTTAGCTGTATAGTATTTGAGTTTATTTACAAACAGGTTCAGTTTGCTCCCACATCATGGAGCTAAGAGAAGACAGAGGGCAACCTTCCCAACACCATAAAAAATATTTTGACATTACTGAGCCCAAACTCAGCTCCCTGTATCACTGGTTAGTACACTGCTTCTGGAAAGATCTGCTTTCATCAGCAGAAGTGGGAGTGGTGATATGATTTCCCTCTTATGCCTTCTATACTCTAGAATCATGTTTCAGAGGGTTTTCAGATCCTCTGAAACAGACTTTTGGCACAGTGGAAAGATACATGTATCAGGGGCCAAAAATCCTGACATTTCTGCAAGTATCATATTGGATCTGGGCTTCTGCATCCTTCTTTTGTTCTCCCAATTTTTTAAATTTTTTTATTTTTTTTTATTTATTTTTTTGAAATCCATTCCCTCCTTATAGCTAGATGGAGAAATAAGCATGAGACCATCCTGTAGCTTTGTAGACCACTGTAACTCCCATGGAGCATCATGTGAATATTCCAATTTTCAGTTGTAATAACAATAGGGAAAAAAACATAAGAAGAACCCTGCTAGATCAGTTCAAAGGCCTACTTAGTCCAGCATTCTTTTCACACAGTGCTCAACCATGTGCCTGTGGGAAGTCCACAAGTAGGAAATGATTACAATAGCACCCACTGTCTCATATTCCCACATCAAGTGATATCCAGTGTTACTCTGACTTTTAGGTGATATAGCCATCTGGAGCAGTATTCACTGACAGCCCTAAGATACATTAACTTATCCAATCTCCTTAAAAGAAAGATGTGCTGTTCAGTGATTTGCTGCCTTAGTTTCCCACATCTGAAGCGTCTAATCTCACAACAGTCCTTTTTCTTGATCAATGGCATCTTCAATGTCACATTCCTTCTTTTACATTCAACTTGGTGGGGGAGGCTTAAGATTTCAATCATTGGGAAGGAACTTTTCTAAAGCAGCTTATGGGAAAAAAGCAAACATTTATATTCTGCATTTTCGTCAGGGAACTCAGAACAGTGTGCACATCATGCCCCCTTCTATTTCATACACTAACTTGTGAGGTTAGTCTGAGAGACAGTGGATGGCCCTGGGTCACACAAAGAATGGCTAAGTGGAGATTTGATACTACATCTACTGGTCTCAGTCTAACCACTACACCAGGGGAAGGAAATTGTTATTTCCTACTGAGGCTTAGAGTAGCCAACAGGATAGCCGATGGAGAAGGATTATGGGAGCTGCAATCTCAGTTGTTTACTCTTACACTATAGCATTCTGGCTTTATTTTCATTTTCAAAGGCTATTGATGCTGATGATTTTAATACAATCTTTGTGCATACTTGTGCTTCAGGCACTTAAGAATTGTGTGGGGTTTGGGTACAGAAAACTTGTTTTCTGCTCAGTCAGAAAACAGAGTTTTCAGCATGAAATGCATTATCATATGGGTGGGAAACACATACTCTGTGCCACACAAAAAAATTCTGTACATTTTTTTGTATGTGTGCTTGTGTGTAGTTGAAAACTTTGCAAAGGACTTCACAGGGTGCAAAGAATCACAGAGCTGCCATTTTTATACCCAACAGCATGCACAGAAAAACAAATAGAAAATAAATATGCTTTTCAATTTCATTCTCAGTACATTTTGAATCCTGCAGATTTTCTGCTGGGTGGCTCAGAAGACATACTTTTCAGTCTTGGTGTCTTGTTTGTGAAACAACCTTCAGGAAAAGACCTTTCTGTTAGCTACATTGTGGTGTTCCTGGTACCCAGGGAAGACTCTTCATTCTCCTAGAACCTTTTAAAAAAATAACTATTTTAGAATATTTTAAAAATCTTCTGCGCATTTGTTATGATTTTGTTTTGTGATGCATTGTTGTTATGTGCCTTCAAATTATTTCCACCTTGTGACAACCCAAAGACAAATCTATCACAGCATTTCTTGGCAAGATTTGTTCAGAGGTGGTTTGCCATTGCCTTCCTCTGGGGCTGAGAGAGTACAATTTGCCAGAGATTACTCTGTGGGTTTCCATGGCTAAGCATGAATTTGAACCCTGGTCTCCAAAGTCTAGTCCAACACTACACCTTACTGACTCTCTTTGTTTGTTTGTTTGTTTTTGTGCTTTTTAAAATTAAAGATACAATTTCAATTACAAAACTGAACAAAAATAACCAATTGTAACAACTGCTAGTTTTACATTAAAAAAAAAGAAAAAGAAAACATAAGCAAAAACCTAAATAAACAAGCTGAAAGATACCTAGAAAACACTACCTGGTATATGAAGAAAAACTAATACATGCACCAAAGCATGGTTTCCATCTTTCTCAACATAGGCTCCTGGTCACTTAAAAAAAATTAAACACTCCTCTAAGTACAAATCTCATTGAAATACTTCCACTGCTACTTTTTCCTAAAATGCTAATTGCTAAATCCTACAGTCAGAATGTTGTTTTCTTTCTCTTGCAAGAAGCACATTAATGGATTCCAATCTTCCACAAAAGTCTCCACAATGTTTTCCCTTACCAATGTTGTTCACACTGAGTCTCTTTGTGGGGCATGCTTGACTTTATGTCATGCGATTTTCTTAGTGGATTTATACATTTATACCTTTTTTTAAAAGGTACTTCTGAACTGCTCAGATAATTTGAGTTGCTGAGTAGTGTAAAATACATAAACAAATAGCTTTCATGGCTTTTTTTTTAAAAAAAAAAGAAGTAAAAAATGAATGTGACACCACTGATCTATATCTAGTGGGGTCCTTCCTCCTGAATAACAGAGTCAGATAGCAGATTGAATCTCCTCTTTCCACACCCAACAGGCCCTGTACACAGCCAAAATCTGATTTTTTTAAGGGGGGGAATTGTCTTCCAACACTCTGCAGAAGATTTGGGAGGATGCATGGAGAATAAAAGGTGAACTTTTAAAAGGTGAACAGAATCTTGTTTCCATGATCGAGTTTACCCATAGTCTAATGTCTATGAAAAAATTTAAGGGGAAGATGGAGAGTTCAATGGTAGAGAACATGTTCTGCATACAGAAGGCTCCAGTTTAATTTCCTGACATTTCTAATCATTGTCCAAAACTGCCTACTATTATCTTTATTATGGTGATGGTGGGGGGAGGCAAATATTGCAAAGGCCTCTGCAAATGGTTATTCTATCATAGAATCATAGGAATGTAGAGTTGAAAGAGACCACAGGGGCCATCCAGTCCAACCCCCTGCCATATAGGAACGCCCTCAAAGCACTCCCGACAGATGGCCATCCAGCCTCTGCTTAAAAACCTCCAAAGAAGGAGACTCCACTACACTCCGAGGCAGCAGATTCCACTGCCAGACAGCCCTGACCATCACGAAGTTCTTCCTGAGGTTCAGGTGGAATCTCCTTTCCTGAAGCTTGAATCCACTGCTCCTTGTCCTGGTCTCTGGAGCAGCAGAAAACAAGCCTCTCCCTCCTCTACATGGCATCCCTTGTATCTACACAAAGTTTAGTGGCCAAAACCAGGAATTTGAATAATGGTCTGATTAGCCTTAGAGGACAGTCGTTAGTTGGTGCAGAAAATGCTACGCTAGAAGGCCAGGGGTCTGGCTCCACATAAGAAAGGAGAATCTCAAAATAAGGGCTATGCAGTAGAATATCTTGGCACTGGTTTACCACTCTTGAAGAACAGCTGTAGTTAGTTGTGAAAAAAAATGTTGGGGCTTGTTTCAGCTCTTTTCAAGAAAGTTCACATGGTTCCCCTTCCCCCTCATATATTCTAATTGTTTATTGAGTATTTTATAATGTGTGTGTTTGTGTGTGCTCTTTGTTTATGCACCATATTAAAATCATTTCTATCAGGATCTCAGATCTGGCTCATGGAATGGAGAGAGAGAGAGAGAAAGAGAGGCTATTTCCATACTGCACTGTACAGCGCTATTATTCCACTTTCAACATCCTGTGGAATCCTGGGGTTTGTCGTCCACTGAGGCCAAAGAGCTCTCTCACTGACAATTCTAAATGCCCCTCCCTCAAGTGCAAGCCCCAGGATTCCATAGGATGTTAAAGTGGAATAATAGCATTATAATAGTATAGTGCGGAAATGGCCAGAGAGAGGGAAAGAAACCTGCCTAATCTTTTCATATTCCCTCATGAAGGTGTCAAATTGAAATCATTTCAGTTAGCTATATCAAATCTATCTTTCACAGGCCAAAATCATGCTGTCAATCTCTTTGTGAAACTTAGGAAATCAGCGGGACAACGATGGTAAGGAATCTTGTTCAGTTCCCATTTTGGTAAGAAGTTAGTGAAATTGTGCAAACTGGAATGCGCTTGTCCTTCTACTATACACGCTTTGCCCCACACTGAACTGTAATTATCTGTGATGTTATAATGCAGTTTTCTGAATTATAAAAAAAAATGTTTACATAAAGTACATATTAAGGGAAGTGTACATCAAAATGCACATATTAGTGAAAGCATTTTTGTAACCCCAACCCTGAAACAATGATTTTGGCCTATGCAGGTTGGATTTCCACAAATAAGGGGAATTCAGTCAAGAGATCCACATGGGCATCTGGCTGTCAGAGATTGACACTAGGATTCAAGCACACTCCGTATGTTTGCCCTGAAATACATTTGCTGCCCCTAAAGTGTAAAACTCATATACTTGATATGAGAGGTCTCTCCTTCATTCTATTTAATGCTTAGAAGCTGGGGTAGGAATTAAGAGGTTGTTGGATTACAACTTCCAATAATCTGAGCAAGCATAGCCAATGCTATAAAAACACTGGGAGATGCACTTTAATAACACCTGGAGGGCTTCATATATAAAAGACGAAGTAAAGCAACATCATCTAGGAAAATTTGGCAGCAGAACTCCAACAAATACTGAATGTTCTGGCATGTTGTCCATCTGGCAGCAAATAAATGTTGTGTAGAGCCAGTGTGATGCTGTGGTTGGACAAGGACTCAGAGACATCAGCATTTGAATCCTTGCTCAGTCACAAAAACTCCCTAGGTGACCTTAGGCAATCCACATTTTCTCAGCCTTAGAGAATGGCAATGGCAAACCCTGAATATATCTGGCCAAGAAAACCCTAGAATAAGGTCAGTGTGAGTCAGAGTTGACTTGATGGCACATAATAATATCTATCAGTTTGTCAGTCTGTGATTGCACTCAAAACCAGACTCCTGGTAATGACACCAGGCTAGCTTCTAGCCAAGTGGGTTTAATGGTGGCTTAAACCTATCTCTACAGTCAGATTGTATGATTGTAGAGATGAAGTCTCTACTTTTTTTTATTACTTTTTTTATCCAACATGGTGTAGTGGTTTGAGTTTTGAACTAGGACTCTGGGAGACCAGGACTCAAATATCTTGCCAAGAAAATGCTTTAATAGGGTTGCTGTAAGTGAGAGTCAACTTGAAGTCACATAACAGCAACAGGAGCATCCTTTTCTGCTGTCTTGTAATCTAGGCCATAAATCCTAAGGGGAAAAAGAAGACAAAGAACAAAAGAGTCCAGTTTTACAGGCTCTCAAAAGTTGGAGTGCATGAAAACTATGTCTGTTTCAAAATATGGAACTAACACAAAATCTTAATTTTCCCTTAGCTAAATTGTGCTGAAAGTCTCCTCCTTAAAGACCTCTTTATGAAACAACTGCAGTGCAGCAACGATAGTCAAAGCAGAAATAACTCATTATATAAGTTCTGTTTCTGTACAAAGCACTATCCAGAAATACATACAAGTCAGGGTGTCAGCATGATCATTGTTAGTGGAGAACAATAAAATGGAAAAGGCTCATCATGCTCAGAAGTAAGAAACAACTTACTACTTATTCTACTATTATAAATTTAGACCCATCTTTGCACATAATAGTTTTGAATGACAAAACTTTATATGCTTTGTTGCCATCAGTCAACACAAATGCTAAAGGGTAGAAAATGAATCACTTAAGGCATTTGAAAGCTTTGACTCACTGTGGTATTGTGAAACACAGTCATTGTTTCTAAATGCATTTTCCCTTCATCAGGATATCCTGATCTGATATTTCATTGTGAGAAGTTTTTTTGTATTTTTTTAATTGGACAAACTCTCTAAGCAGTATGGGCTGTTTTATTTATTTCAATTCTGCCCCACTCTTTTATCCAAAAGAGTTTGCAAGGCAGGAGAAGAAAGAGCACTATTTGCTAGATTGCTTCAGATTGCAAAATGTCTTGAGGTGGCCCTGAAGAAGAGAAAGCAAAAATCAGTAATTACAAAGCATGGCCAGTATTCAGTTACTTTGTTTGGAAAGGAAAACCAAGCTGGGAAAGTATAGCTCCTTTGGCATCTTCCATTGCTTGGAGAAATGAGGTTAGCATTAACAATATACAAAGTATCAGACATTCAGAAAGTTACTTTTTTGGACAACTGGCAGAACCCCCAGCCATCCTGTCCACCAAAGAAAGTACACGTAAGCATTTTTAGAGTCAGAGAAGAAATTTTTGTGACTTACTGTGTAGAGAAACAACCAAGTTCTTATTTCTTTTTGGATATCAAAATAACTCCATGAACATCTTCAACAAAACAAGCTGGAAAAGCAGAAGATAACCAGTAATGACAATATTCCCTGGTTATGGATGTGTTATTTCACAATTTTAAAAGCTGCTGGCATTTCATTAGACATGAAGCATCTATCAGCTCCAAAACTACATGAAGTCATTTAAAAGAGGGAATTTTCAGTGAAGCAATTATAGCAGTACACCACTGGAAATTTGTTGTTTACGCAGAAAAAGATGTTTTCATCAAAAGGGAAAAAAATATGTAATAGAACAGGATTTGTATTTCCAGTGTTCATGTTGCTTCCCTGAAGCCCAAGTTCTGAAATTATATTTTTCCCTTTCCAATTTTATCACTAATGCATTTTTCTTTGAAAACTTTCCACATTTGAAATGTAACAGAATGATGCTTATAAATGGCATCATTAAAATATAGAACCTTTCTACCTTATACTGTTGTAGTCCTATTATTCTACTTTCAACATCCCTTGGAATTCTGGGCTTTGTAGTTTCCTGAGGCCAAAGAGCTCCCTGGCTGAGAATTCTAAAGGCCTCTCCTAAACTGCAAACCCCAGGATTCCATAGGATGTTGAAAGGAGAATAATAATAGCACTATAAGAGTGTAGGGTGGAAAGGCCCATAAGCACTGCTGATATTCTATTTTAGCATTTTAAAATAAGGAGCCAGACTTATTTGCTTAAAGATTGGCAGTGCCTTCCTGTGCATTTATCCTCAAATGTCATTTCTACAGAGGTCAATGGAACTTACTCCCAGGTAGTGGCAACTGGTGGTTTCCATGAGGTGATATTTCTATTTTGCATACTAGTAGAAACTTTAAAGGAGATCCCAAGGTGCTCAACCTATTTGGAGGATAGGGTTCAAAAAATCATTAAATTTTGGGCTAATAGTCAGAATGGATTCACTGCTGCATCAACACAGGTTTTCTGCTTCCCCACCAACATGTCACTTGTTTCAGGAATGTAGGTACAGAATTGGAATAGACTTATAAGTTGGTTCATCCTATCATTATTGTAACCATGCGAAACCATAGTAGACTTCAGTGAATGAAGCACTGTTTAGACAAGCATCTGGGACATACTGAGACCAGATCTTCCAGTCTGAAGAAGCAGCATATTGGTGACATGTGTAAACTGTTAGTTCTTGGTTCAATCAAATATTATTCTTGCCAGGGAAGTTCACGCATTCATGTAAATCAGTCTGCAGTGTGAATTAATCAGTATAATTGCATTTTGAGAGTCTGCTTTGGTTGACAGTATTTCACCTCCTGTGTTCCTCTACTTTCCTTTTCCTTGAAGAAAAAAAACTGTGGCAGAGGTGAAGAAGCAGTGGAAGCCTGCTACAGTTGACTTATCCTCCCAGTGACTGGATTCAGGAGGCTGGGTGCAAACCAGGGGAAGCCATGATGTCTGGTGATATGGAAGTCAGTGTGAAAAGAAGGAGGGGTGCCCTGGAAACAGCTTGTGGGTGGGGGATCTTGTTAAGGGAGAAGCATGAGGAGGAGGGTATGGGAAGAGCAGTTACCATTCCTCTGTGTAACCAGCGGTGGACCTGATAGGAAGGAAGAAATGACTGAGCCTAAAAGGACAAGCTAAGTCATCGCTGAAGTCTGCTTATATCTCCAGAACATGAGAAGGGCTGCTGGGGGAAGCACAGACCAGCTTGGGACTCTTGCCTTTTTTCCCTTCCTGCTAGATACAAGTAATGCCTCCCCTCAGTTGTATAAACACTCCAAGGTAGTGTCTTACTTTCATTGACCAGTGGAGTACCTGGCTGAAAGCTTTAAACCTGGAGACTTGATACTTTTATTGGGTTAATTTAGTTGTGAATGGCAAAGTGTTACTCTGACTTCCTGGGGCCCCCTTGGGGACAGCTTGATTAGCTTCAAAAATGCCAAAGTTGGGGACATTAGCAGAGCATTGGTTTTGAACAATGTGGAGGGCATGGCAACACTTAGCAAGATCTTTTACCCAATGTCTACAGAGTCAGACCACTAAAGAACCAGGCTAAATGTTCAATCAAGATGTTTTATTAGAAAATATTTTCAAATACACACACTCAGAGGCAATCGCTCATGCAAGCACACAAGGACTATTGAGATAGGTGAAAATTGATAGGGAAAAGCAGAGGGAATTTGAAAGGGGTGATATTGCACCTGTCTAGAAGTCTTCAGCCAGGGAAAAAGACAAGCAGAGGACAACTCAGCACAGGGAGGGAGTGAGGGGAGTCTCAACTAGCAGAATGACAAGCATAGGAGAGCTCTGAAATGGGGTCTCAAAAAGGAGGTCTAGTTATAGAGTGAAACATGCTTCGGGGACAGATTCTTTCCTGGAAAAGATAATGGCTGAAACTGAAGGATAATGGTTATGTGATAGCTGCCTGATGGCTGCATGATAGCTGATGATGATGGCGGATGAATGATGACCGCATCATGTAACTGGACCTCGCTTTAATATGTCTCACTTTGTTTCAAGCATTCCAGGGGGAATCAGGCAATCTCCCCAAAGTATTGTTATAGCTGATGACCCATTACTTATGTGTACATGTCCTTCCGAGGTTTCCTATGGAGATGTAACAGGGGGAGGTTTCTAGTCTTTGATCTTTTGTCCAATCACTGGCCTGGCTGTCTATGCACCAGCCCTGTCACCTCTGACTTGGATGTATTTTAACATTAAAATTATATTCCCTCGGATAGGGTCTGCTAAGAGAGGTTACAAAAGCCTGTCACTGAATGCAAGCATACCTATCACCTGAGAGAGATCGAAGAACCTGCTGCTTGTCTACTCATAAAGAAGAATCCTTACCTGAACATGTCCTCATCAATGAATCCAAGTGGGAGGGCGTGCCTCCCTTAGGGGGAAACCTAAGACTGCCTGACAAAAAAACTAAGCACTGACCATCACAAAAAAGCATACTTCACAGAAGACTATACATGAAGAAGGCAGTTCTAGGCACCTCGTGTTCAACCTGAGATCAGGATGTCACATTTAATACTCAAGAAAAATAATGAAGGAAAGTAGGGAGGGGTTTTGAAGCTGCCCATCAAACAGTTGGCACCTGGGTAAGATGTGTTGAATTTCTATTTAAATTACAGTTTGTTGTTGTTGTGTGCCTTCAAGTCAGGTTTCTGACTTATGGCACCTCTAAGGTAAGCCTATCATGGGATTGATTGATTATTTATTTATTTATTTATTTATTTGGCACAATTTGTTCAGAACGGGGTTTCCCATTGACTTCCTCTAAGGCTGAGAGAAGGGGACTTGCCCAGGGTCACCCAGTGCATACCCAAGCATATCTTCTTCTAAATTTGCATCAGTACATATAAATAGGCATATACAATTTTTATGCAAACCTATGTCCTCTTCTGCCTTGTGTTAAGACATCATTTTACTGTGGGTTGATCCAAGATCGCATAGATTTGCAGGAGCAATATCCACTCTGTCTCACTTCATCATATCTCTTCAACTGGATGAAGATATTTTGTTTGAAAAAAAGACAAGACGATAGCACCAAGATTTCATCTTCAGGACAAAAGCTGACTAGACTGGCAAATGACTGGTAATGAGACAGCATGCTCTGCCTCATTTGACACATATAACATGTATCCATTTCAACATGTACTTGCAGTTCCTTCTAGAAGACATAAATTACATGTCAGGGAGTATGACTGATACCTTCCTCCCACAAAACTCTCAGTGGGAAACTGTATAATGGTGGGGAAAAGAATGCATTACTTTTGATGTAATTATGGATTGTACTATGGTAAACATTGAGTAGGAATGAAAATTATAACAATAAGGCAGCTATTTGCATAATTATTCCAAATCAGTGTTATAGAAAGCTGCAGAACTATTTCTCAGATGAAAAAGAAAGGTGCAAAATCTTTCTATTGTGATTAATCATAAATTCCCTATAAAAATACCGCATATCCTGTAACAGTAAGTACAGGACTCTGTAGATAAGGCCTTCATCAAACTGGTTTGGGGTAGAGTGCTCTTCTATCTAGCCAGTCAAGTTCTCCTCCATGATACTCTTTTCAGTTCATTCTCTTCACACTATTTTTTTTTAAAAAAAAAATTAGCAAACAAAGAAACAATTAAACAGAAGAAACATATTAGAATAAGAGATTATCACTAAAGCACTAAAGTACTGACTCCTAGCCCAATTCCCTCAGCCCATCTTAGGTCCTTTCTGCATGGTATTTGCCATGTGAAAGAGCCCCTGGAGCATCATGCAACTGCGAGGAGCGGTCTACATGATGTGCTTAAAATTGCACGATGCTCCAGGGCCTGGCAGGCGCTGATCACACACTATTTCATTTTCTGCTGCGAGCCGAAAATGGTGCACAATCGTGCATTGCTCTGGGGCCCCGCATGCATTTGCTGTGCATGCAGAGCTCTGGAGCCATGGCGCTCACACTTCCTACCCCAGGCTGCACTGCGGAAGGAAGATTAGGGGCTCTTTGTGAGAGCAAGCAGCAGCTATAGAGCTGAAAGAACCAGGACGTGAAAGCCTCTCGCTAGAGGCTGCTCGCGCCATCTCCGTACCCCACCTCCGCAAAAAAGGTGAGTTGCAGAAAGGGCCTTAAAAAGTTCCAAATTGGATGAAAGAGTTCTGTTCAGTTTCTCATTGGAATGTAAGGAGGAGGATATTTCCACCTCTTCCCACCAATGTATGAGGCCGCAACAAGGACTTGAGAGAGAGAAATCATGCTTTGGGCCTTTCTGCCCTACTCTGTTACAGTGCTAGTATTCCACTTTCAACATCCTACGGGATCCTGGGACTTGCAGTTTAGGGAGGGACATTTAGCATTCTCAGCCAGAGAGCTCTTTGGCCTCAATAAACTACAAACCACAGAATTCCACAGGAAGTTGAAAGTGGAATAATAGCACTAGAACAGTGTAGTGTGGAAAGGCCCTTACTGAATAAAAACCAATCATGGATCTGTAAATCCATAACTGCAATACTGAATACCAGCCAATCTGATTTATGAGATACATTCCACAAGAACTCAGAATTGTGTGGCTGCTGAACATGCGCAGTCCTCTTGCTTTACAAAAGTTTCCCCACATGTACTTTTTTTCCTATAATCCCTCTGAATATTACTTCTCAGTTGTCTTATTTTGGCAACAATTCTGTTGCCCATATCATCACCTGAAATTACTATTAATATATTTGTGTGTGTGTGTATAAGAACACTATATATTCACCTAGAGCCACTGTTGTATAGTGATTGAAGTGTTAGATTAGGACATTGGGAGGCCAGGGTTCAAATCCCCACTCAGCTGTGGAAACCCACTGAGTGACTTTGGACAAGTCACATTCTCTCAACCTTAGAGGAAGTCAAAGGTGATCCCCTGAATAAATTCTGCCAAGAAAACTCTGTAATATGTTCATCTTAGGATTGCCATAAGTCAGAAATGACATGAAGGCACACAACAGTGAGGAATTATGAGAGATGCAGTCTAAAAATAACTGCAGGATCACATGATTCTCACTCCTAGTATATATGCATTTTCATATGAATATGAATATCACAGACATAGAGCCATGATATGACTTCACAGGTATAGAGCTGTGAATTTTGCTCATGCAAGATGGTCTTCCCCACCTCTGCTTCTTCCACTTACTTATAGCAGCCCACTGTCTAACTGTGCTACACCAGAGTGTCCTCTAGTGTCCTCAGAGTGTCCTGAACATTGTCATCTGATAGTACCCAACAATTACCTGACACAATTTCCCATTCCTTTTTAATGTCATCATCTGATTTTCCCTTTAATCTCTGAGAGACTATGGCCCTTTCCGCACGGGCCTATTAAAATGGTGCAGAGCGACCTCCAACGGAGGTCTTCTGCACTGTGGAGTGGACTGGGGCGGACTACTTTTCGTAGTTCCTCACCTCAGTCCACTCCATAGCGACTGGAACTGGTCGCACAGCGTGCTTTTTAAAAACCTCTTTTAAGAGGTTTTTAAAAAGTACGGAGCGCAAGACCCCATGTTGCTCCATCCCTGCGCTCCGGTGCAGATTTGCAGGCGCGCACTAGTGCAAGCCTGCAGATCTGCCAGGGGCGGGCTTTCGGCTGGTGAGCTTCTCCAGTTGGTGGAGAGCCTTCCCCAACCAGAAGCAGCCATTTTGGATGCCAGAGCAGTGCGAAGCAATGAGCTCACACTGCTCCTCGTCCCGACGGACTCGCCCGGACCCACCAAAATGCCGGTGAGTAGCAGCAGGGAGGTTTCTCTCGCCGTGTGCGGAAAGGGCCTTAGTCTGCATTTCTATTTTCAATCAGAGTTGCCCGCCATTGATAGGTTTTCCATAGTCTTGCAAATTCTATTCTAGCTGTCATGACCATATATAATATTATTCGCCAATATTTCTTTTGAACAGTACCATCAAACATATGTGTCATATTCAAGAAATACATTTCTGGTGTCTTATCAAATTGTACATTCAATATTGTACATATCCTATTATGTATTTCACCCCAGTATTTCTTTGCTTTGTTACATGTCCACTACATATGAAACATCGTACTGACCTCCTTCTGACATTCCCAACATTTGCCCTTTCCGCACCTTACCTTTTCACGGAGGTGGGAGGTGGTGGTCGCGCGAGCAGCCATTTGCGCGAGGCGCTCACTTCGTTTCTCCTTCCTTACTGCGCTGGGTTGCCAGTTGCATTAGTGTAGCGCGAACGCCCCGCCCCTTCCTACCACAGTGCAACCTGGGAATTGCAGGCTAGCACTGAGGGAGAAAGCATGACCGGCCCGGCTCCTGACGCACCACAGGGCATGTAAGTGCGCACGGGCCCCGGGAGCATTGCACGACCACACACCATTTTTGGCTTGAAGCCAAAAATGAAAAGGTGCATGTGTGGCCTGCTTTAGGCTCTTGGGCGTCACATAAATGGGAGTGCATCATATGGACCGCTCCTCCCATTTACGTGACGGTCAAGGGGCCCTTTCACTTTAGAAACAATGTGCGAAAAGGGTCATTGTCCTGTTCCTGTTTTGTAAAATCTCATGAGTTTCTCTGGTGTCATGTACCATCTATGGAACATTTGGTAATAGTTTTCTTTTAAATTCTGAGCTACTGTAAATTTCTGTGTTCTTTTCCAACTCTGTTCCTAAGACTCTAACTGAATTGAATGTTCTACAGTTTGAGCCCATGCGATCATTGTAGACTTTATTGTTTCCTTCTCCCTCTCTTGCTGTAAGATTTCCTGATATATATGAGATAATAAGTGTAGGGGATTTTCAAACAGTCATTTCATCACTCCTTCTCTCTTCTTTTGTTCAATTCCGTAGGTTTTTACATCCATCTGAAATCTTTCAACAATCCCTTTCAAACAGTAGTTTGGTTCCCTCCCACCAGTCATTAGTAAACATTATTATAAAGCAATGGCATTATATTACTTTGCAAAACATATTATGCTATTTTGTGTTTTATTTTTTTGTTATGTTCCTTTCCTATCACTTTCCAATAGAAAAATGCAATGGCTGGAATTCTATTTAGTTATGTAACTACTTTAGCCACAGAGGTAATTAGCATGTTCAGGCCTGCCTCCCCAAACCCTGGGCCTTTCCACACTGCACTGTTATAGTGTTATTATTCTACTTTCAAGATCCTGTGGAATTCTGGGCTTTGTAGTTTACCGAGGTCAAAGAGTTCTCTGGCTGAGAATTCTAAATACCCCTCCCTAAACTGCAAACCTCACAATTCCATAAGATGTTGAAAGTGGAATAATAGCACTATAACTGTGTAGTGCAGAAAGGCTCTCTGACTTACTTACCAGTTACAACCTATGGGGGTCTATTGTCCTGTCAATCATGATTCAGTATACTGATGTTTCCACCACCTGCCCATGAGTGATCTCCAGTGCAATGGTCAGAAGCAGGATCCCTGTCAAAATTCCGCCTCACACAGTCTGTGGTCTACCTGATTTGAAATTATATTATATTGCCAATGGAACGATCTGGTTAAAGGACTGGATCGAATTGAAGAACGATAGGATATTAAACTTGGAGGGAGTCGACCTTCGCTTTGGCTGGCATGGATATTTATGGGATTAGAAGGCGAAAGTAGACAAGGACTTCCTGAATCATTATATAAGAAGACCCTTATTTGAGATTTGGAAGATCTGGAAGAGGAAACTATATATGAAAATACCATTATGGGTATCACCACAAGAGGCGTTTCTAGGAAGATGGAAAGACCCAGCTGACAAATGGCTAACGTATAGAGACTTAATTATTAATGATCCGAAAAAAGGCCAACAAATCAAGACAAGAGAAGAACTGTTGGAAGAGGGATGGAAATGCCAATGGTTCCCATACATGCAACTAAAAGAAAGAACAAAAATGGATCTAAAATTGGAGGGAATAGATATATCTATTCAACTAAACGGGGAAAAGCTGATATTTAAGAAAAGAGAGCACTTGACATCTCTATTCTATAAGCATATATTGGACCGAGAATTAGAAAATGAGACAGTAAAAGAGACAATGATCATGTGGGCCTAAAATATTGGGCATGAAATAAATGGGAAAGAAGCTGGAACATGACACAGAAATTTACACTAGCGCAGAACCTAAAAGAAAATTACCTCAAAATGCTACACAGATGGTATCTAGACTCCGTGAAACTAAGTAAGATGTATAAAACAAAAGAGAAGTGCTGTTGGAAATGCATACAGGAGAATGGGACTTTTGGCTTTGCTCAAAGGCTATAAGATATTGGAAAAAAAATACACAAAATAATGATATCCTTCAAATAGGATCCCTTTAACACCAGAAATCTGCTTATTAAACATGACACATCAAATTGACAAGAAGAACAAAAAATATGAAGAAATAATTTTATATATGACTACTGCTGCAAGAACTGTATACACAAAATATTGGAAAAGAACAGAAACACTGACTGTGGAAGAATGGTTAGATAAAGTCCAGGAATATGTAATCTTAGATGATCTAACATGCAGAATGAAGAGTGGGGAAAGTAGTAAAAAAATGAGTGATATGAGATTAATCAAGAAAAATATTGAAGAAAACTTGTCAAAGTTATGCTAAGAGGATAATAAACAAATAAGATTTATGATAAATGATAAAATATTACAGTTCTGTAAGAAATTACTTAATTAAATTGATATTGCAGTTTGAAGAGACAAGTCTACAAAGATATACCTAAATTAATGAGATCACTGTGAAATTAACAGTAAAGAACAGTTCAAACTAGGGAAGGGAGGAAGTTTTAAGAAATGGATTAGAAGATAGATAACAAATGGAGGAAAGATAAACAGAAGAAAGAGGATTGTCTATTATAATGCATAAACAAGTAAGATACAAATATGTATGTGTATATATATATATACAACTCAATATATAAGCATTCTCTTTTTTCATGGATATTATATAAATAATGAATATGTTTAACGTGATATGGCTTGGTTAATAATAATAATAATAATAATAATAATAATAATAATAATAATAATAATAATAATAATATCCTCCTCACACCAGAGATCATTCATGGGAGATGGATGGAAACGTCAGTCTGTTACACTCCAGTTGACAGGAGAAAAGACCCCTATTGCTCACAATGTCTGCTGTCTAGTAAGTCAGGGCTGGGGGGACTTTTAGGATCCCTGTGTATTTCCTGAGCTATTGACTATGAATATGAATCAGTTACAAATACAGAACTCTAGATTATGCTTTCACAAATACAATCATGAATTCCAGGCAACATTGTTAATTTTAATGTTATTTCCTAGTTCTCAGCTTGTGCAGCA
The DNA here is from genome assembly GCA_948474755.1 of Ctenosaura bakeri. NCBI lineage: Eukaryota > Metazoa > Chordata > Lepidosauria > Squamata > Iguanidae > Ctenosaura > Ctenosaura bakeri. The sequence goes on along the minus strand of CAOLHI010003897.1, from coordinate 63,542 downwards.
GAATATGAGCAAACATAGGGAGATTACTTTAGACAAGTAGATGTATTCTGAAAATGAATAATGGACATTATTCCCATTTCTGTTCATGAGCAACATGGTCAGGCTCATCTTGCATGCATCTGTCTACAAGCTGAAAGTGGACACTTTTCTATCACTCCCCCTCCTTTTCCCCACCATCTAGTTAATAGCTATGTTGGAAGGTAGGTTTATTTTTTAAGCTGTAGGAGCCTTGTCCCATATTCCTGTGGCAACCCTAGTTGCCTAAAAGATCTTCTTTTTTACTCATGAACTATTGGACAAAGAGTGCAGGGTTTTAGAATGAAAGCTACCCTTAGTAGGCTGTGGTTAGTAGAGGTAGGTACATGGCAAAAGTAAACAATTGAACAAGATCTGAGGAAAAGACACAAGTTACCAAAGACATCTGGCAAAGCAAAACAAAACAAAAGTCTCTTCAAACAGGCCATCAAACAAACAAAACCCCTGGCCAAAAATTTTACCAAAGCCTGCTGAGTCTCCAGTCATGCTACAGTAGGTCTACTCGGAGGCCTGAGGACCCTATGATTTTCAAGCATAAGGAAAGCCATGTTTTTTCAAGATGCATGTTCTAATAGTGGGATAGGCAGAAGTGGGGGGGGAAGGAACATGGGGAGGACTTATATGCTATGTAGTGTGGTGTAGTGGTTTGAACTTTGAACTCTGACCCTGGAGACCAGGGTTCAATCCCTCACTCAACCATGGAAACCCACTGACCTTGGACGCATCAGGCATTCTCAGCCCCCAATTAGAACCCCACAATAGGATTACTTTAGAGTCTCCAGAAGTCAAAAACGATCTGAAGGCACATAACAACAACATTCTCTGAACAATGCTGTAACTTAATGTCCTTCAAAATGCTGATCAAGTATTTGCACAGCAAAACTTACCCCACCTCCCAAAAAATCAATTATGGTTTAATTCCACATTCTGAAGTGCTTGCAAAATGATTCTGTTTCAAATAACAGCACCGCAAAGCTTGATGCAGAAAATGTAGCATGCCCAAATCAACAAGAAAATCTTGGTTGTGAAACAGTGGAGATATTTTTGGGAATAAAAAGAAATTTAATGAAATGAAATGAAAAGACTACACGGCTGGTTTAAGACAAGGGAAAAAATTGTTTGTTGCCAAAAGATTCACAACATGAATTTTTAACTGGAGTTATATATCTAGCAAGGATAGAGTTGCAATCTCTGTAGCAAAGAGTTTCTACAAAAATCTGTGCTGAGTTCATCCCTCCCACTGCAGAAAAGCCTGAGCCAAGCATTTATTTTTGAGACAGAGACAACTCCATATCACTTCATTTTTTTGTGGTGTGAAGTAGAAATGTGCTTTAGATTTGGTTGAAATCTGACTCCAGGACTGAATTGGGCTGATTCACACAGATCTGTGATATACCTGGATCAAAAAGAAACTACTCTGGAGGAATCTGAATACTCTATACAAGATTTGTTAGCAATCAGGGATTGGCAAGAAATACAGACTGCATGCCTTCGAAATTTGCTACCTTTCTACCCAAGCTGTTGGGGGAAGAAGAGGGAGGAAACGGTGTAGATTTCTCCAATAATAATGGAGGATTTTACTAGACTTTGCAACTCCAGTAGTTTGAGAGAAGGAAACTGAAATAAACATCTCACCCTTTGATAACCATTGCTGTTCTTTGCTAGTTCTCTCTCGCAAGAACAGGAACACTGTAAATGTGTTTATAGACCTATGGGAACTGTCAGGGTGTCAAGTTGGATCTTCATTGAACAAATGCAGCATCTTCAATTTCTTTTGCCTCTTCTACTGTGTGTACCACACACATCATCTGTTTTCCATGGCTTCAGTACCAACTCAGCAGAAAAGGATGGGAGTATTAAATTGTTTCTCTTTTAAAATATTTATTATCTAAAGACACCTCTATGATATATTCCATTTTTAGATGAGTTGACAAAAAAAACACCAACCTACAATAGAATCATAGAATCATAGGCTATTTCTGCACTACACTCTTATAGTACTATTATTCCACTTTCAACCTCCTGTGGAATCCTGGGGTTTGCAGTTTAGGGAGGGACCTTTAGAATTCTCAGTTAGGGAGCTCTTTGGCCTCAGTAAACTACAAGCCCCAAAATTCCACAGGATGTTGAAAGTGGAATAATAGCACTATAACACTGTAATGTGGAAATGGTCATAGAGCTAGAAGAGACCCAAGAGTCATCGAGTCCAACCCCTGCCACGCAGGAATGCCCAATCAAAGCACTCCCAACAGATGGCCATCTGGCCTCTTCTTAAAAACCTCCAAAGAAGGAGACTCCATCACACTCCGAGGCAGCAGATTTCATTGTCAAATTGTTCTTACCATGGGTTTTAATCATTTGAAGACCCAATTTCATTTGCCCAACTTGAATATCTTCTTTAATTTTTCAGGTTTTTAACCAAGAGTACTCTATTTTGTACACCATATTCATAGGAATAGTGCCCTTTGCCAAAATAATAATAATAAAAAAAAAGGGATAAGTCATCTTTTATTGAAACTCACCAAACTCTAAATGTTGCTGTTGTACAAACCTCTAAGCAGCTATTCATTCAAAGCTTGGCAGACCTGATTCCCTTAGAAAGGTAAAATATCTCTGCAAATGCCATCCAATTCTGCCAAGAAACACAAAAAGGGAAAAACAACAACAACGCAGTTCCATTATTTAGAAAACCAAAATGTAAAAGGGCAAAGCACAAACCGCTGGACATAGTTGTCTGCCACCTTGTGAGTATAATTCTTGCCTGTAAGGCTTCCTAGGTCTATTTTGATAAATAAACAAAATGCTTTATCTGATTGAGAAGGCAGAAAGATCTGGAGTTTCAAATGGATAACAATATTCATACCCAATTTAAACTGTATGAGTTTTGAATTGATCTGTATTAAATTGCATTTGTTTTCTACACTGTGGCATGTTGTCAAAACTGACAACAACATGTCGGAGGCATGGTATTAATATATAATAGCCTGTATCTGAAAAAATCTTATAATGAAAGGAACTACAGGACAGTAACATTTTTGTGGCCTAAAGAGACATAGCTAGACTCCATGTGAAAAACCATAAAATCATTGTGTGCATGCTTCATCAGCTCAAAAATAAAGATGTGGAAGGTCAAAGTGTGCTGCATAAATCAAGCATAATATCTTGCCCCATTTCAAACCTACCGAGTTGTGAGTTTATTGAAATTGGCATACAATCATTCAATTTTACCATATTAAAAGTGGAGACTGGAAGAGACAGATAATTTCAATGTACATATTTATCCAAGAGGTCTGGTTGGGGAAAGATGGAGAGAAATAGGAAATGCAAGTAGGCAGTTCCTAGGGAAATCTGTCTGTCTGTCTGTCTATCTATCTATCTATCTATCTATCTATCTATCTATCTATCTACCTACCTACTTTTGTCCTTTCTTTTCCCCAGTACTGAATCTAAGAAGGTAAGCACTGTAACAAAGAGTAAAAATCTAATTAACCCTTTTGCCACAACCAGTTAAGACAGTGTTTCCATACATCCTCCTTTTCTTGGACATGTCACTTGTTTCAGAGCTAAAAATCTGTATCAAGTCAGATTTTTTTTAAATAACCAGGTTTTCTTGCAAGTTAAAGCAGGGCTAGAGACACCCTGAAAGCAACCAGCCTCTCCCCTTTGGGGTTACCAAGTGACTCACTGACTTCCAGCTGAGGCAGCTGCTGGAGGAGGCAAGGCAGGGGGGAACAGAAGGGAGACTGTTATTATTTAAGAACATTGAAAATTAGGAATACTTCTAGTAGCAATTGTCACAGAGGTATTTAAAGTAAGAGTCATCATAATGATCAGTGGTTGGAAATAGTCAGTTGGTAAATGTGCTCTCTTTTTTGCTTTTCAAAATAATGATAACCCTCAGTTAAGAGCCATTCCCACCTAAATGAAAAGGTCTTTGTTAGTAGAAAAAGAACACAGAGGGGGGCAGTGATGTAGACTCGAGTCGATTGACTAGGGCTCTTTCCGCATCTTACCTTCTTCTGGCGCTGGGATGTGGGGATTGCACAAGCAGCCTCCGGTGAGAGGCTCTCGCTTCCAAGGTCCTTTGGGGATGCACAAGCTGCCTGCTTGTGTGAGAGCCCCACCTCTTCCTTCCACAGTGCAGCCTGGGACTTTCCCAGGATGCACTGGGAGAGGAAGTGCAATCAGCACAGCTCTGGAGGCTCTGCACACCAGGTAAGTGTGCGAGGGGCCCGGGATCAATGCACGATCGTGCACTATTTTCAGCTTCTAGCCAAAAATGAAAAGGTGCATGATCGGCACCTGCTGGCCCCTAGAGTGTTGCACAACTGTGAGTGCATCGTGCAGATTGCTCCACACAATTGCGTGACACTCCAGGTGCTCTTTCACATGGAAAATGCTGTGTGAAAAGGGCCTAGGACTTGGCAAAAATTACACACTGACTCAACCCGACTTGAGACTTGCATATTTTTAGTGACTGATTTGCTCCCTTTGATTCAGTAACGTAAGACATTCATCCAGAAACCTAACAATGTACTGGTCACATGATGATCTGTCTCAACTCCAAAGTGTGGACATATTTTTCAGAGGGAACAGCAAATGGGATAGGCAATGGGCTTGACGTGGTGTTGAGGTCTGCTTTCTAAAACTTTTCCTCAGAGCAGAAGGCAAGACTTGTGTCCAGAGTGCAGGGCGCATATCTCTGAGGGGAACAGAAAATGAGTTAGCCAATGGGCTTGAAGAGGAAGGATCCTTCCTTCTAAAGCTCCTGAAGCTTCAGTAATGGAGAATAAGAAGGATCCTTTTCCCCACTTCTGAAAAAGCCTCCAGCTTTGCTAATGGGAAGAAGAAGAAGAATCCTATTTCTCACTTCTGAAGCAGCAGATGGGCAAATTACAAAAGTAGAGGGCTGACTCTACTTAAATTGTTAAAACTGACTTTATTTGACTCTGTCCAGAAATTCTGCAATACAGGTTGGAGTATAAAGTTGGCTTCCAGACTTGAGACTTGACTTGAGACTTGATTTGTAAGTATCTTGCAAGGACTTAAGACTTAAGATTTGAAGATAGAGACTTGAGGCTTGACTTGAGATGTGGAGCAAAAGACTTAAATACATCACTGGAGGGGACCAACTGGACCACCCAGGAATGGGAATTCCACAGCCTGAGAACAACCACTGAGAAGGCTCTCTCCTGTGCCCTCTAGAGCAGTAATTGTTGATAATTTTGTCCTTGCATGGAAGGACAAATAATTTCAGCACTTTTCTCTTCGCTGTAGAAGATAAATGTTTCTGAGCAGTTTGCACCTGGTATTCAAACAACCTGAAGTGTATCAGGAAATTATTCTGGGCAGAAATTCATGCCAGTTAGTACCAAGAACTGCAGCCGCAGAATTAATTAGGGCTAGTTACAAAGACCATATTACTCCAACATTAAAACAGCACCACCAGTTGCCAGTTTGTTTCATTTCAAAGTGCTGGTGATGACTTACAAAGCTCTATATGGCTCAGGTCCAGGGTGTCTAGCAAACCATATCTCCCTATATGAGCCAGCCTAGGCCCTGAGATCAAGAGGAGAGGAATTAATGAGTGGTACTTAAGATTTCTGAGTTAGTTAAGAGAAAAGTGTGAATGAGAGTGAAATATTTGTTTTAAATATATTAAATTATTACTATGTTTTCTTATGTTAAACTTCTGTTAATAACAGGCCTTTCTGCACTGCACTGTTATAGTACTATTATTCCCACTTTCAACATCCTGTAGAATCCAGGGATTTATAGTTCACTGAGGCCAAAGGGCTCTCTGCCTGAGAATTCTAAATACCCCCTCCCTAAACAGCAAACTCCAGGATTCCATAGGACGTTAAAAGTAGAATAATAGCTCTAAAACAGTATAGTGCGGAAAGGCCCAAAGTTAATAAAATATTGTTTTTGTATGATATGCCTTTGGCCTCTGAGATCACTAGATATAAAACAATTGGCTTTTTTTTTTTACACAGTGTCTGTGGTAGCAGCAGAGAGGTGAGAGCTGGTGTCCAGTGGGGACAGAAGTTGCATAATATCCTGGACATGAAGCTTGAGGTCATCTAGGAGATCCCCACAGGTGGTAGTCACACCTGTGGAACAAGAGGAAGTCCTTATATTTGTGGCTAAAGTGGGCATAAGAGAAAGCCTTTACTCTTGGTAGTTGCAGTGAGATTTGTGGAAGGGTAGCAGCAGAGATCTTGGCAGAATGTCACATCTGGTGGGAGAAATGGGAGAACAAGGGAAAGTAGTCTCGCAGGCTCAAATAAAGAGACAGAGTGAGGCCCTTTTTGCGCCTTACCTCCTCGCGGCAGCGGGGAGTGGCGCTTGCGCGAGCAGCCACTCACGCGAGCTGCTCATGACAGCCCTTCTTGCCACCCGCATTGGCTTCCTTGTAGCGCGACCATCGCACTAGCACCCCGCCCCTTCCTTCCGCAGCGCAGGCTGGGAGCTGTAGGCTGCGCTGGGGGAAGGAAGCGCAACCACCCTGGCTTGCCGAAGCACCGCATGCAGGTAAATGTGCAAGGGCACCGCGAGCATTGTGCGAGTGCTCAGTATTTTCGGCTTACAGCCGAAAATAAAAAATGTGCGCTCGCCCCGCTTCAGCCTCGTGAGCGTCACGCGAGTGGGAGTGCGTCATACAGAGCGACACTCCCACTCACACGACACTCAAGGGGTGCTCGCGCAAAAAAAAAGCATGCGAAAAGGGCCTGAGTTAGATGGTCTGATCTCAAACCCAAACCAGAAGCTTTCATTTTTGTAATGGCCTGTAATTTTGGTTTGCACACTTTGTTCTTGATTGGACAAGAAAATAGAATTGACTGAGTCACAGAATCATAGAATCACAGAATCATAAAGTTGGAAGAGATCCCAAGGGCCATCCAGGGTCGTATGTCTTCATCTAATTCCAGTTGTTTGTTGGTGGTTTGATACAAGTGTAGCCTTCTTTTTTCCCCCAGAATTTTGCTTCTTTGTGCTCTCCTTGGAGACTGAAAAACTTGCTACTAGTCAAGTGGTCTTACATTCTTGATACACATATCACAACAGTTGCCCACACTGTACGACACCCCATGGAGAAACCTTCAAGGTTTTCGAAAAGGGAGCCCATGTAGAAAAAGCATTTCTTTTTATAAGGTCATGGAAATTACCTTTCCTTAGGATTAAAGTGAATATAATTTTGCTGCAATAATATATCATTCATAATTTATATTTTCAATACTATTTTTGTCAAGAACTCTTCTTCGCCAGAATCTTATTGGTAAATGTAATATTCTGGTCCAACTATTACTATTAACCACAGTACTCCATTTTGTGGTTAAATGTGCTTGTTTGTATTTGTTCACAAATTAATACCAAAAATCAATAAAAAATAAAGTGAAAAAGATTTATTTAAAAATTATTCTAAAATTATGCTCTGCTATTTCTCAGGATGCCACCGAATTCTTTTGTGCCTAGTGCAATCTTTGCAGAAATATGCAGAGGCCTCTATGATGATAAAACATTCATTTTTAATAGTGAGAGGCAAGATATATCAAAGGTTCCCCTGAGAGCAACATCACCAACTGGATGAAGCAGAAAAGTCACATTTGAATATTTTAAGTGTGACTTTTAAGATGTGAGCAGCTCCACAGTTGCTTATAGCTTGATAATTGATGGTTCTGGTACATTAAGGCTGAAAACAGGAGCATTTTCTTCTTACCTGATCTTAAGCTTGGTGTCCAGGTTATACTAGGAGTATTATTTAAGAAGATCACCAAAAGGTTCCTGAGGATCTCAAGGTAGCTGGTAGGACAAGTTTCATCCAATGATGGATTGTCAAGGAGATTTGCACTGTTCTGATATGCAGTCTTCCCTCCACATTCACAGATTGTTTTTTGTGAATTTGATTATTTGTGAGATGCACGTGTGCTTCCCTCCCCAATTTCCCCCCTCCCATTCCCTTGCCTTTTGCCAGGCATGGAGAAGTAAGGCAAGTAAAAGGCAAAAGAATGGTGAGGGAGGCACATGCATGCCTTCCTTCTCCCCTCTGGAGCTCCCCCTTCCATTCCCTTTCCTCTGGCCCCATTGCTGAGAACTCACATCAAAAGGCAACAGAGGCTCGCACAAAAGGCCATGGGCAAGGGAGGCTCACTCACACCTTCCTTCTCCCCTCCGGAGTTCCCTCCTCCCAATCCCTTGCCTCTGGCCCCAGTCTGCAAAAGGCAAGAAAATGGGAGTGGGGAGTGTGATGAACCTGAGGGAGGACATAGTAACAGATCCTCCTTAACAATGGAGAGTATTTAACAATTGACTGGAGCAAATAGAACCCCGGATAGCCAAAGGGAGGGGCTAGATGGGGAAAAGGTATAATGGAAATTTAAATGAAAACAGGGAGGTGTTGGTGTAGAGAACAGAGAGAGTGGATTGAGAGAGCTGAGTGTTGTATTTGAGTGAGGGGAAAGCATTGTGCTGATTTAAGAATCTTTACTAATACATCATTCCTTGATAGTGTGATTAATAAAGATTTCTTTATCCCTTTTTATAAAAGCTGCTTCGATAGAGTGTCTCTTTAAGCTGCACTGGGTTACACATGCTACCATTAGTACCAATAGTATCACATTTGCTGAAAAGATAAATCACTGCTTGTCCTTATATCTGAAAAAGGGCAGTATTAAGGAAAGCAGGAGAGGAAGATAACCTGGGAGGACTAGCCAGTGGGGGACAAGAGTGAGAAAGGTGCTACATTCTAAGGAAGGGAGAATAGAAGCAGACTTGTTTGTCCTGGCTGACCCAAAAATCTCCCTGACTGTCCAGACCTGGACACAAAGAGGTGTCAGGCTGGGCAGGACTTGGGTCTTCACAGGGAGCCCTGGAAGTGAAGGGGAGGGAGAGCAAAGGGGAGAGTTATTCACAGTTTTTCCACTTACACAAGGGTTCTATACCCTGAACCCTCTTGAAAGTGGAGGGGCCACTGTATTCCCCTGTCCTGTTGTTTACACAACTGCCCTTGTCCTGCAGCAAAACCAGAGTGGAAATGGCTCAATAGCGGAGCACACACGTGGCATCTTCACTAAAAGATCAAGTAATAGGATGAAAAAGACCCACTGCTTGAAAAGCATATTTTCCTGAAGTAGCTACTGAAAGCTATAATTTGAAGGGTCAAAAGTAGTTTTCTGAGGTTAAAAAAAAACCTTGCTACTAGTTAAGTGGTCTCACACATTTTCAGAAGTTCCCTCATCTCATAGGCCCTTTTTGCATGGCATTTCCGAAGAGAAAAGGCCCCCTCAGCATTGCATAAATCATAGAATCAGAGAATCATAGAAATGTAGAGTTGGAAGAGAACAAAGGGGTCATCCAGTCCAACCCCCTGCCATGCAGGAACACCCTCAAAGCAATCCCGACAGATGGCCATCCAGCCTCTGCTTAAAAACCTCCAAGGAAGGAGACTCCACTACACTCCCAGGCAGCACATTCCACTGCCGGACAGCCCTGACTGTCAGGAAGTTCTTCCTGAGGTTCAGGTGGAATCTCCTTTCCTGTAGCTTGAATCCATTGCTCCTTGTCCTGGTCTCTGGAGCAGCAGAAAACAAGCCCTCTCCCTCCTCTGCATGGCATCCCTTCAAATATTTAAACATGGCTATCATGTCCCCTCTTAACCTTCTCTTCTGTAGACTAAACATACCCAGCTCTCTAAGTCTATCCTTATAGGGCATTGTTTCCAGGCCTCTCACCATTTTGGTCGCCCTCCTCTGGACTTGCTCCAGCTTGTCAATATCCTTCTTGAATTGGGGTGCCCAGAACTGGACACAGTATTCAAGATGGGGTCTAACCAAAGCAGAGTAGAGTGGTACCAGTACCTCTCTCGATCTAGACACCATACTCCTATTGATGCAGCCAAGAATTGCATTGGCTTTCTTGGCTGCCGCATCACACTGCTGACTCATGTTCAGCTTGTGATCTATGAAGACTCCTAGATCCCTTTCACACGTACTGCTATCCAGCCACGTGTCCCCCATCCTATATTTATGTATTCCATTTTTTCTACCTAAGTGTAGGACCTTACACTTCTCTCTGTTGAATTTCATTTTGTTCGCCTTGGCCCAGCTCTCCAATCTGTCCAGGTCATTTTGAATTTTGATCCTGTCCTCTGGCTTATTAGCAACCCCTCCCAATTTGGTATCATCTTCAAATTTGATGAGCATGCCCTCTATTCCTTCATCCAAGTCGTTGATAAAAATATTGAACAGCACTGGGCCCAGGACAGAACCCTGTGGCACCCCACTAGTCACTTCTCTCCAGGATGAAAAGCAGCCATTCGTGATCACCCTTTGGGTTCGGTCGGTCAACCAATTACAAATCCAACTAACAGTAGCCCTCTCCAACCCACATTTTACTAGCTTCATTGCAAGAATATCATGGGGAACTTTGTCGAAGGCCTTACTGAAATCGAGATATGCTACATCCACAGCATTCCCTTCATCTATCAAGCTAGTAACTCTATCATAAAAAGAGATAAGATTAGTCTGGCATGACTTATTTTTGAGAAATCCACGTTGACTTCTCGTGATTACCATGTCCCTTTCTAAGTGATTAGAAACTGACTGCTTAATGATCTGCTTCAGGATCTTTCCTGGTACTGATGTCAGGCTGACTGGGCGATAACTATTTGGGTCCTCTTTTTTCCCCTTCTTGAAGATGGGAACAACGTTTGCCCTCTTCCAGTCTGCTGGAACTTCTCCTGTCCTCCAAGATTCCTCAAAGATTATAGCAAGTGGTTCCGAAATGACCTCTGCCAGCTCTTTTAATATCCTAGGATGCAATTCATCTGGCCCTGGAGACTTGAATTCATCCAGTGTGGCCAGGTATTCCTGTACCACCTCTCTACTTATTATGTGCCTCATTTCTCCTGCTTCCTCCCCTGCTCCCCAACCACCAGGTTGAGTGCTTGTATCCTTCTGAGAAAAAACTGAGACAAAGAAGGTGTTAAGTAGCTCTGCCTTTTCTCTTCCCCCTGTGAGTAATTCGCCATCTTCTCTGCGCAGCGATACTATCGTCTCCTTCTTTTTTCTTTTGCTGTGGACATATTTAAAAAAGCCTTTTTTATTGTTTTTAATGTCTCTGGCCAGCCTAAGTTCGTTCTGTGCTTTAGCCTTTCTGACCTCCTCCCTACATCTCCTAGCTACTTGCTTAAATTCTTCTTTGGTGGTTTCCCCCTTCTTCCATTTCCTATACATGTTTCTCTTAACACTTAGCTCAGCTGAGAGTTCTTTAGTCAACCATTCTGGTTTCTTCAGAGGCCTTCCATTTTTCCTCCTTATTGGCACAGTATTTGACTGTGCCTTCCGTATCTCCTTTTTAAGGAACTCCCATGCCTCCTGAACTCCTTTCCCTTTCACTGTTCCTGACCACGGAATTCCAGCCAGCAGCTCCCTAAGTTTACAGAAGTCCGCTTTTTTAAAATCTAAGATGAGTGTCTGGCTACCCTTATCTTCTCCTTCCCACTGAATGCCAAATTCCAATAGGGCATGGTGACTCCCCCCTAAAGATCCAACCACTTCTACCTGATTAACAAGGTTGTCCCTGTTGGTCAGGATCAGATCTAGAATATTTGATCCCCTTGTCGCCTCTTCCACCTTCTGGACCATGAAGTTGTCTGCAAGACAAGCAAGAAACTTGCTGGACCTTGCTGTCTTGGCAGAGTTTGACTGCCAGCATATATCCGGGTAATTGAAGTCTCCTATTATTACTGTATCTCTCCTCTTTGAATGTGCAGTCATTTGGTTGAGGAAGGCGTCATCCAAGTCCTCAGCCTGGATTGGAGGTCTGTAGTAAACCCCCACCAGAATATCCCTATTGTTTCTCGCTGCCTTAATTCTTACCCAAATGCTCTCGACCTGGCTTTCTGGGTTTAAGTCCTGGATCTCTTCACAGGTGAAAACATCCTTGACATACAAGGCTACTCCTCCTCCTTTCTTGTTTGGTCTATTTTTACAAAATAGGCTATACCCCTCTATTTCTATATTCTAATCATGAGACTCATCTCACCAGGTCTCAGTGATGCCTATCAAATCGTATTTATTTTACTGTACTAGGAGTTCAAGTTCGTCCTGCTTGTTTCCCATACTCCTTGCATTAGTGTAGAGACATTTAAGTCCCCGGGCCCTTCCTGCAAGTCCTGTACTATTGTTTCTACTCCTCCCGCCATTGCCCGCTTGTACTACTTGTCCAGTATCATTTGGGCCTTTCCCCCTGCGCTCTCCGAGTCCTTGCCCTGAATAATATTGTCTCCCTCCCCAGCGAAACTTAGTTTAAAGACCTCTTAATCCTCCTTGCGAGACTGTTTGCAAAAACATTCCTGCCCAGTTTTGTAAGGTGCAGCCCATCCCTCGCCAGAAGCCCATGTTCGTGGAAATTCAGGCCATGTTCCAAAAACCCAAACCATTGCCGGTGGCACCACATGCGGAGCCAGTTGTTGACCTCTGCTATTGCCCTTTCCCTACGTGCACCGTATCCTTGAACAGGGAGGAGAGACATAATGACCACTTGCGCACCAAGGTCCTTAAGCTTGGTCCCCATACGCTCGTAGTCCTTTGCAATGTGATAAAGGCTGCTCCTCGCAGTGTCATTGGTTCTGACATGAACCAAAATGAGGGGCTTCTGGTCAGTGGGTTTGACCAGCCTGGTTAGCCTCTCCGTTATGTGGTTGATCCTGGCCCCAGGAAGACAGCAGACCTCTAGATTGAGCTTGTCCGGTTTGCAAATTGCCGTTTCGGTTCCTCTGAGCAAAGAGTCCCCAACAACCAGAACTCGCCTCCTCTGAGACTTGTCCTGGGCTCCTCGACGAACATGTTCTCCTAGGACTGCCTGGGCATTCTTTTTAGGCTGGGAGCGTTGATGTAGTTCCTGTTGGTGAAGTTTGATTCCTTCTTGTTGACATTCTGTTGCCTGCGTGTGGTGCTCCTCATTGTTCGTAAGGCCAAGTACTTCGAAGCGATTATGTAGGTTAAGAGTCTCTGTTACATTCCTGGTCCTTTTACTTCTCCGTGTGACATCCGCCCAAGCCTCCATTTCCTGGCAAAGTGTGGTGACTTCCTGATCTGGCAGCTCCTCTGTGCATTCGGTCTTCCGGTAGGTCTTCTCTGCCCTATCCAAAAACTCCTCCCCTTCCCTAATAAGATGGAAATCAGGAATTCATGCCTCCAGCTGGCAAATCTTCTCCTCCAAGAAGGTGATCAGCTTGCACTTGGTGTAGGTGTACCTGAGAACATCTTGTGGCAAGAAAAGGAACATGCCACAAGTTTTACAGGTGACCGCAACAGCTCTCTCACCTTCCATCCTTGAAACTACAGAGAGTAGTACAGGATGAAGCTGAAGAAAGAATAACTGGGCTTTCTTTCTGAGATTTAGCTGTGTAAGCTACAATAGTTCTATTGATTGCCAAGGGTTAAACTTGATGCACATGATGCACTCACATTTGCGCGATGCTCAAGGGCCTAACGTGGACCGCGCACACATTTTTTCATTTTTGGCTTAAAGCCAAAAATGCTGCGCAGTCGGGCATTGCTCTGGGGCCCCGCGCGCACTTACCTGGCATGTGGAGTCTCAGGAGCTGGGCCGGTTGCGCTTCCTATGCAGTGCAGCCTGGGAAAGGTTCCAGGCTGCACTGCAGAAAGAAGAGGCGGGGCGTTCGCGTGACCAGGAAGCAGCTGCAGAGCCAAAGCAGCAGGGACACAAGAGCCTTCTTTCCCAGGCTTCTTGCGCTAGCCCCGCACCCCAGCACCACAAAAGGGTAAAGTGCGAAAAGGGCCATAGAGAGACACTCAAGTTTTTCTAAAGAGGAATGCATGTAGTAAGAATATATGCAGATGACACCCAACTCTACTATTCCTTTTTACCCCAATCCAAAGAGACTCTTCTGGTCCTAAACCAGTGTCTGTCATCAGTAATGGACTGGACAGACAAGACAGAGGTACTGCTGGTCAGTCAGAAGGGAGATCAGGGAATAGGGATTCAGTCTGTGCTAGATGGGGTTCCAATCCCCCTGAAGGCACAGTTTCACAGTTTGGATGTACTCCTGGACTCAGTTTTGAACCTGGAGGCACAGATTGCTGCAGTGGCCAAGAGTGGTTTTGCACATTTAAAGCTTATACAATTGCACCTGTTCCTAGAGACATTAGATCTGACTATGGTGTTATGTGCCGTAGTTACATCCCATTTGGACTACTGTGACATGGTCTACTCAGGCCTGCCTTTAAAGAGTGGTTCAAAGAGCTGCAGCCAGACTGTTAACTGAGACAGGTTGTAGAAACCATACCACACCCTTGTTGAAACAACTCCACTAGCTGCAGTTTGTTTCTGGGCAGGGGTTCAAAGTTCTGATTATGACCTATAAAGTCCTATATCGCCCAGGTCCAGGCTACTTGACAGTCTGTATCTCCCTGTAAGAACCAGCCTGGGCTCAGAGAACATCAGGAGAGGCCCCTCTCTCAGTCCTCCCACTGTCACAAGCATAGTTGCCAGGGATGTGAGAGGGAGCTTCTTGGTGGCTGCCCCTAGACTCTGGAACTCCTTTCACAGTGAGGCCAGAATAGCCCCCTTGCAGCAGCAGGCAAATGCTGTTTTATTCAGGCAAGCATTTTAATAGAGAAAGTTTTTAAAGAAGGAGATAGCAGGTGTTATATGATTTTAATTGTTTCTTTTAATCTCTTTTTAGCTGTTTTAATTCTTATATAATTTAATTCTGTTTTAATATGTATTATTTATATCTTTTTGAAATTGCTTTGTTTTAATATGTAAGCCACTTTGAGACTCAATGTTGGGCAAAAAGTGAAGTATAAATAAAGATGATGATGGAGGAAGAGGAGGAAGAAGAGGAGAAGATTTGCTTCCATAAACTGCTTCAAGTTACCTTTTCTTTCATCACTGATGCAAGGATATATACCATTTATAATTTGCTTTGAAAACAAGTAATTATTTTCATGTTCTTGTTACCCGTAAGAAGTGGGAAGCATTGGGGTCCACCTGAAATGCCAGAGTCTCCTAAGAATTTGAGAAAATGATAGCTCAAAGGAGGCCTGCGGGAGGAGGGTGATGGCAGGATCTGTTCACTATGTATACCAGTACTAACTTTAGAGAGGACTCCAGTTAAAGTGAAAGAGAGTATTTTATATGAATTAACAAACAGACAAAAGATAAGACACTCTTAAGAACCATACAAGGCTATTGGAAATTGAGGCAAGAAAGGTTGGATAGAAAGAGGTTGATTGGAAAGGGTGATAGTTACCAGTCCTGAAGAAGGGGTCATAGCAGAGTAACTTAGACAGCATCTAAGGGTAGCACAGTGGAATGGCAGTCTGGGGTACCATGTACTACATACTATACCCAATGTACTACAAGTGGCTGGGGTTGAAACTTGGGTTTTTATATCCTATTTCACACCTTGAAAGGATACATTGACAAAGTCATAATGGCTTTCCCATGGATTGACAAAGGGGTCTGGAATGAGCTGATTACTTAACTCTGGAGTGACAAAACATTGATGGGACTCATGATGATCTCTTAATGTTCAGTCAGGTAGGGTATATAGGGAAGATCTCTGTACAATAATATTGAAGGACGGTCTTTGATTGCTCACCAATGTGGGCAGTTAGTCTTTCAATGTATTCAAAAATGCCAAGAGCCTGAAGCAGTGAAGGGTTTAGCACGAACCCGTCAGCATCACGTTTTCCACATATGAAATCATGTATGCAAGTTTTCTGACTATGCCATGAAAATCCATGCACTTATTCCATTAAAAAACAACAACAACCTTACTAAACAAGCCCTGACTTTTTATATGCAAGGTTTCTTTACCATCAAGCATTCATTCCAAGTAGAAGGAACATTAGTTTTTAATGATTGGTTTGGTCAATATTTAATATATCACCATTCTTTTCAAATCTAAAAATTATTGAGATGAAATATTCATTGCCCATCCATGCCTGGACTTTCTGCTATCTCTCATGTAATTACTGGTGAAATTAAGCGGGCCTGGTGTGACACCTAGATGATTCTGTGTAGTGCATTTGCTGAGATCCCCTGGGCCAATGAGGATACAGGTTTAGTTCTCATTAACATGCATACCAAGTTTTGAAAATCTGAACATTAAAGAGAAAGAGAGAGAGAGAGAAAGAGAGAGAAAGCTATATTTGTGCTTCTTCCTTCAAAGGTGAAAGCATAGGAAATGTCAAGAGAATTTTTCCTGCCACTCTTTCTATTTTTCTCCCCATGATAAAACAGCAAAATTCATATACAGTCATAAATGTTTGTATGGCTTCTTGTAGCAATGGAGCTTGCTAATTGATATTTTACTCCAGTGCTGTGGACTCCCTCTGGCTGCCCCTTTAACACCGCAGGGAAGAGGAATATTCACTTTATTTTCAAATGAAATACCATTTAAAAAAAAAAAAAGAAAAGAAAAGAAAAGCAAGAAAGGAACTAAAATAACAATGTTGACATTTTTATAACGTGAGCAGGGGGAGATGGATAAGGTCATGTCTATGAGGTGGCTTCTTTTTCTCATCTGGCTAGGAAATGACTGACAGCTCCAGGTGTGCTATAGACACTGCAAGTTAGATTATCAGACATTAAAGTGAATCATAACTGAGTTTTGAATGGAAAGCAAGTGGCACTTCTTTTCCATGCACAGGGCGTCTTCTTCTCTCTTTTTTTTTAACCTCAGTTGCTCAATGCAATCCCATGTTCCTATAAGTGTCATTCAACGCCTCGCTTTTGAATTTTCAAGTGTGGTACGAATACTCAAGTAAAGAGAGGGGTAGAAAGTTAAAAGAGAAAAATCAGTGATTTCCATACTTCATATGCTTGGCTTCCGGCACAACAAGTCAAGCAGTGCCACAGAAGACATGACTGGAATATTTTTTATGGATAGAGTTGCCAGGTCGGCAGATTTCTGTCCCTTGAGAGTTGAGGAACAAAGCAGAAACAAGGGCTAAGACAGAAGATTTCTTTCTTGCGATGTCACAGGGCAGTCTCTAGTGAAGCCATCAGAATGGGGTCCTTGTGAAATTAGGCCAGAGTTGGCAAGCAAGTCAGAACTGGTTCTGGGCATGTTGATTGTGAAAATGAGTATTGAGGGCATTCCATGTGAATAGTCCTGGAATTTGGGTGAAACCCAACTAACCAAACAATATGGCAAGAAAGAACTGGAGGAGGGCATTTTTAAGCACTGGGCAAGCAGCAAAAGGCATGGAGCAACTGTAATGATTGACACCATAGGGCTTACATTCTAAGTGGCCTTTCTCATAGTGCATATGACATGTGGGTTTTTGCAACTCCTATACTACTGGTGAGGTCCTTGGAAGGCTCATTGCTATCCCAGAAGGAGATTTTCCTTGTGCTGCTGCTGCTGTGGGGATGTACAAAACAAAGGCTCATGAACCACGATGCTCCAATCCCTGCCTTGCTCCAATATTGGCCTTGCTCCAAACATCATTATTATTCAGGGGCATGCAGCCGTGATTTCCTCTCCCAGTCTTCTTCTCTCTCTTCTAGCTGTTTGGCCCTCCAGTGTCACACAAGTGCACCAGATATGCAAACACCTTCATGTCCAGTGGAGAATGGATGGATATGTCCACTGAGTGAAGATAGAAACCTTTAATGATTTCATTCTTCAACACAAAAATGAAGGTTCTTCGGGGGGGGGGAGGCATGTGTTTGTGTGCAGAAACTGATTGTTTTTGCAGAAAAATGATAAATTTTGAGCACCCCTTTTTTTATAGAAGGAAAAGCTCTTTTGTGCGAAACAAGTTTAGTTGGAATAAACAGTTCCATAAAAAATTACCATTTGCATAAAAAAACTCAGCGGGTCATTTCTTGACAGAATGCCTTGATGTGTTGAGGCTTCCAATATATCAATGACATGTAAAAGATGGCAAAAATTGTTATTGTCCTTTACATCCTTTGCAGCTAGAATTAAGGAGAAAAATGTTGAAAAATCAATTTTTTGTATTCTGGAGCTACTTTTGCTATGATTTATCTTCCTCTCTGGAAAACCAGAGAAATGCAGGAATTGCCTGAGGCTTCTGCTATTGCTCTGGGACCCAGAAACTCTTGATACAGTTACAACCCATCCATTAGGCAGACTTAAGCACATTAATTTCACCAGTTTAAACTGTAAATCTACTACTGTCTCAAAAGTCATGAAAACTTGGAAACTTGTTGGTAACCTAGAATTACCATCTTCCAGAATTAACTAGAATTATCATCTGTTACACTAGTGATCGGCTCACCTTACTGTTGCTATAAGCTGGAAATGACTTAAAGGTACACAACAACAACAACAACAACAACAACAACACACTAGTGATTGCATTTTCTCCCTGTTCATGCAGTAGCAAAGGGTCTTTTCACACTACACTGTTACAGTGCTATTATTCCACTTTCAACATCCTGTGGAATTCTGGGGTCTGTAGTTTACTGAGGCCAAAGAACTCTCTGGCTGAGAATTCTAAATGCCGCTCCCTAAACTGCAAGCCCTAAGATTCCAAAGGATGTTGAAAGTGGAATAACAGCACTATGACAGTGTAGTGTGGCAAGGCCCAGAGACGATTGTCCACTTCACCTCTTCCAAAATGCCTCAGTTTTGATGGCCTCTCCCACCCAGGAAGTTAGACATTGGCAAATATATGGCCTGAAAGGCCGTAGCTACCTCCTGCCATGACCACTGTCAATTTTGTGATCTTTTCCCAGTCACTGCTATGCCCACAGTTATTGATTTTTTTTATCACCACCGCCAATTTTGTATTCAGTGACACCATAACTATGTCAAAATGTCAATGAGATACTAACTATTGGGAAGAAATCTATGCACAAATTCATTTCATATTCTGAAGCCTCAGGCAGAAGCTACATCATGGCCTTTTTGGTGTCTCCCCATAGACTATGGAATTCCATTCCTAGAGAGGCCAAAATGTCTCCTCCTAGCCCACCTTGTTCTCCTTCCACTAGCAGGAAAAAAAATTTCTAATCAAACTTTTTAGAGACAAGAGATTTAAAGGAAGGATTTTTTTAAAAAAATATTTTTATTAAAAAATAACTGTCCATATTTACAAGTATCGTAACAGCTGTTCTATAAATTTTTTTTTGACATACTATATATAAAAAACAAAAACAAATTTTGTATATCTAGAAAGGTACATTTACACGTATTCATGATTCTTGTACCGCATTAATTTCTTCATCTTCACGCTAAGCATCACATTTAAAATTGAAATATTTCAATTATTTAATATTCTCTTATCATTATTCTACAGTTCTACATATACAAATTCTACTTTCTTCCATCTTTCTGTTTGGTTGGTTGACTAATCTTTAAAGTTTCCCCTGACGCTTTCTTCTTTCTAGTGGCCTGCCTAATTACTTTTGAATTTAAACTTCCCCTCTTTTCCAAATCTTTGCTTTACTGTTTTCCCTTCTCTTTCTTCCTTCATATTTTTTCATACTTCCATCTAAAGTGCCCATTTTTGTTCCATGTATCTTTTAATTGGTGCCATTTTGTCACAGTTTTTTCCCTTTGTCTCACCTCTAAGTGCCATGGTTAAATCACCCATTGTTATCAATTCTACTAGTTTAACTTCCCATTCATCTAGGTCCGGTATACACTTATTCTTCCAGTATTTCACATTCTTGCTATCGATACCATGTATAATATTACTCTCCAATATTTCATATGTTCATTATCTACTTCATGCAGCATATTTAAGAGAAAAATCTCTGGGGATAATGGAATATTAATCTGCAATATTTTCGTTATTTTCTTGTGGATATTTTTCCAATATTTTTTAGCTTTAGGAGAGGACCACCACATATGGAAGAATGTTCCTTCTTCTTCCTGACAACATTTACTTGGAATTTTATATATTTTCCTTAACTTTACTGGGTCTAAATACCATCTATATAGCATCTTAAGATGGTTTCTTTCAGATTTTTGGCCAGAGTGAAATTTTGTGTGTTCTTCCAGCTTTTTCCCCAATGCTCAAGTCTGATTTCATGCCCTGTATTACATGCCCATAAAATCATAGATCCTTTAATTATTTCTGTTTCTAATTCTCTGTTTAATAGAATTTTATATAATTGCACTGTTAAATGATCCGTCTTCTCAAAAATGGCTATCTCAAATTCATTTTGTTGTTTATTCCTTTCAAATCCTTCAAGTTTCAGATCCATTTTAAATCTTTCTCTAAGTTGGAGATATAGAAACCATTGGCAATGATGACCTTCCTTTTCTACTTCCTCCCTTGTTTTTATTCTTAAATTTGTCTTCCCTTCTTCCAATATGATATCTTCATATCTAAGCCATTTTTCTTTCAGGTCTCTCCATCTTCTGAATAGGGATTCATGTGGGGATACCCATAATGGGATTCTACTGTATGTCTCCTTTTTAAATTTCTTCCAAATTTCCAGTAGGGCACGTCTGAGGTAATGATTTAGGAAATCTTTATCTACTTTAGCTTTGTTATACCAAAGTGTTACCCTGTATGTTGGGGGTCCCGGGAGGGGTGCCCAAATTACCAAATAAAAACACAAGATGAGGGAAATTAGACTTGAGCACTCTCTTAAGCTAATGAGAGGCAGGGTAACTTTAGCTGGGATCTTTTAACCCTATATATACAGTGTCAGGTCAGAGAGCGGTTAGACAGTTTTAAAGTAACAAATAATAGTTTTATTGAGAACAAACAACACGAAAGACACAACATACACTAACTAACTGAGAAATAGAAATGGAGAGTTTCGGGGAATGGGTAATACGACACCTGTTCACGTAGTCCTGGAGAGAAGAGGAAGTTGAGGGGAAGAAAGCTCAGCGCAATTCACTGAGGGGGCGACTCGCTGGACAAACCGGCAGCAAGGCAGGATAGCAGTCCGGAGTGTTCCTGAATGTTCCAGTGGGCGAGAATTCCAAGGAAGGCTCGGATTTGGGGACCTTTTATAGGGTGGATTTTACCTACAGGCCATGCCATGCTCAGTGAGAACAAAGGAGATTTGTAGCTGGACAAAGGCATTGGAAAAGGTCAGGTTTTACATGATGAGCTTCGCGCTGGATGACAATAGTATGGCCAGTATGCAAATGGACCAACATAAAGGATTGGCTTGACACTCGGCCGGGCATCTTTGTGTAAAGTCGCGCTGAGCAAGAAGAGGCATTAAGTTGTCTGCCTGAATGAGGTTTGGAATGTACAACCATTAACGGCCGCGCCTATTATGTGCTTGTCCGGTGGCCCTTGCAAACACGTGGAGCAGGGTGGCAGAGAATGGTTAAATAGAGGCAAAATTATTTGATATCAAAAGATATCTAGTGCTCTCACCAGACATAGCATAACTGCAGTAACAAAAGATACCCCTGCCACCTGAATCTCAATTTTGGGCCTTCCAATTTCAGTATTTAAAGAAAGGATTTTTAATGAGGGTGCTCTACTTGTTTTTAATTGTACCATTTTTAAATTGCTCTTTATTTTTTTATTTATGTGATTTTGATTGCATGCGTGGCTTTTAGTATTATTATTAATACTCTCCATTTTTGCACTGACCTTCTGTACTCTTTAACTGTATATTTTTTATTTTAATTTATAAGCCATCTCAAGTCCCGGTTTTGAGGAAAAGGAGAACTAGTATGGCATAGAAATTTGAGTGCTGGACTAAGAGACTAGGAAACCAGGATTTAAGCCCCTGCTCAGCCATGGAAACCTCCTGGGTAACCTTGGGAAAGTCATATTCTGTCAGTCTCAGAACGTGGCAAAAGCAAATCTCCTTTGAACAAATTCTGCCAAGAAAACCCTGTGATGGGGGTCACCTTAGGTTCACTATATTTCAGAAAAGACTTGAAGGAACACATCAACAACAACAACAAAGATAAACATTGTCTCTATCTTGCAACAAAGACCAAGCAAATCACTCTTCTTTTAGCAGGAATAGCTTATCAGGAATTTGTTCCTCCCTCCCCCCCCAAAAAAAATGTCTGTGAGAATGATTTGCACTTTCAGAGTTCACGGACCCTAGACAACATATCCTCTGAGGCAAGACATTTATGAGCAAACTGTCTTCCTGTTATCCCCTCCCCTACTTGCTCTTTCCAATACCCCTATTCATTCATTCCTTCTCTCCACACTCCACAAATATCCTCCCTACATTTTCCTTGGTCTTTTCAACCTTCCAGTGTTTCAGTCTCTTTCTACCAGTGTTATCTAGTGTTATCTCTTTCTCACTCTTTCCCCTTATTAGTGATCACTTCCCTCCAGATTGTTTTTTGTACCTTGCAAGGCAATAGTAGAGTACCTTCCTTCCTTTCCCAGCTTAGAAAAAGTGTTGGTGTTCAAAAAAATCAGAGTTGCATTGCCACCTACATCCTGATTTTCCAGAATGCCTCTATGCCAGACATGAACAGTGCCTAGGGACTGGGACAATTCCACCCCCAACCCACCTGTGGGCCACACAATCCTGAAGTGCACCCAAATTCTTCTATCTTAAGTCCTTCCCAAAATGGTGACCAGAAGCGATTATTTTTTCCTCTGACCATTTTGAGAAGGAATGAAAATAGTAGTACTGGGAATTTGGGGTGTTTCTAATGGTTTTCTCTAGGATAGATGGGGGTGCTTTTGTACATGGGGGGGCTCTCAACATCATTTTTTGTAAAAAAAACAAAACAAAAACAAAGTCACGCTGGATGTTCTTTTTAAAAAAATGAAACTGGAGGGTTAGGGGGGGCTTTGGAAGATTGACAGGAACTTCAGGAGTCACAAAAGTGTGATCTGTTGGCTTTCACTTTCCCCATCCCTGCTCTTGACCCACATGGGGAATCCCTCTGAACAAATGAAGATGCCACTTGTTACTGCAGCTTTGCTCTTGTGTGTATATCAGATCTCTTATGTTTTGTGTGTGTGTGTGTGTGTGTGTTAAAAGAAGATGCTGGCTGGTAGTTCAATGTGTTTGTCTGCTTAACACCATCAACGTACAGTTTGCACTTCACAGAATAAAACAATAAAAGGAGTGGGGGAGGAGGAGGGGAAGAATCTTATTTTCATTTTGAACAAAATCAGAATATTTTAAAGATGTATGCCATCATATATTATATTATATTATATATATATTATTTTATTTATATTATATAAAATATTATTTAAATAACAACCATATAATTATATAAAATATATAATTATATATAGTATATATGTGTGTGTGTGTGTGTGTGTGTATATATATATATATATATATATATATATATAAAATAATGTATGTCATCTTATGCCATTTATCCATTGCTATGGCCTTTCCTAACTTTAAGTCCAGGTGCTGAGGATCTAAAACTCCTTTCACTCCTGATCATAGGCCAAGGAAATTGGATATGACAGAAATTTTGTTATGCCACAGCAACTCTGGCCTGATGACAGAGTTGCTTCCTTTATATCACTAAAGGCAATGTATGCAAGAAAATCGACAATGTAAAACATAATGAAAACAGAAGTTTTGTATATCCTACCTAAACCTGAACACTTGTAGATTCCTCCGACTGTTTATTTTAAACTGGTTCCAGTGAAATGAAACAGAAGATTGCAACTACAACAGAAAATAGAGATGAAACTAGAACTGCAATTAATTACTGTGCTTTGAAGTAACTTTTGAAATTCCAAAAGAGATTCTGGCCGGTATCCTATTAAGGACACAATCATAACTCCTTTTCTGGCCAGAGTTCTTTACCCCAACCCACCTTTTAAGTAATGCAGTTTCCCCCATAGGTATTTCCATGTCATTGGGGAGCAGGGAGATCATCAGAGGCCCCTCCAGCTATTTTCCTGCAGCTGGACACACTGCAAGGATGCCATCTACAGGCCCAGTGGAGAGCAATTCAGAAACCCTGGGGCTAATTCACACTACCCAGTTATGGTTTAATATTCTACTTCATCTGCTGTGGCTGCATCCTGTGGAATCCTGGAATTTGTAGTTTGGTCAGATGCTCTAAAGGAGCTCTCTGGCTGAGAATTCTAAATGCCCCACCTTCAACTTTAACCTTATAAATGGTTTATGTCATGCTGGGAAAAAAACGTGGTTTATTAATATTCCCCAGACTTGGGATTGTCTCTTGGCCTGGGATGAATGCCACAAATTGATTGAATGCCACAAACATATCACAAAGATTTCATTTGCGAATTCTGTCTGTGCCAGAAGCATCTAGCCTCAATATTAAATGAAGATGGAAGCTGCAACTGTGAAATACTTCCACCATACTTGTGAGAGATATCATCACTTTAGTGCAGTGCTGAAGCTGTCTGAAATGTTGCTGCAAAGTCGATGTACAAATACTAATTCAACTTCTGCCCCTCCAGATGTTGTGATTTCAACTCCCATAATTTCAGACCCCTGATTATGCTGGCTGGGGAAAATGTGAATTATGTCCATAAACATCTGGAGGGACTCAAAGTGGTGAATGCTATAGTAAAGATTTTGAAGGAAAAATAGCTATTCTCAGGGTTTGGATATAGAGATGTCTCTGATCCCTAAACCACTCTGGAGTAATTTTAAACTTTTGAACTTGGAGGTGGACCAAACACCAAACTCTCATGAGTCCTGGCCCAAAGATATTTCAGTTTTTCAGTGATACAGCTGTTTACCGAATAACCCTCTTTATGTCCTTGAGACACATTGGGTGGTAGCCTAATTTGGCTCACCTTTGGCATCTTTTTATTCTCTCTTTATGTCCACTCAACTTGTCACAGTGGTGTATCGGGGAGGTAGGTGCCCTGGGCAGCATAGTTTTGGGGGTGGCACCAGATCACCCTCCACATGCTGGCAAATGTCCAGCAACTAGATGGGCACTGGAGGCTCCTGGAGAGGTCTACTGACAGGGTATGCCACTCAGGGAAAGGGAGCTGTCCTTTCCCTCCTCCTCCCCTCCCCTGCCTTTCTCCCTCCCAATCTGGAGTCAAACCTATTTCCAGCCAAAGCAGCAGCGCAGACACTGGGAGACCTCCAGGTTGGGCAGAGAAGGAGGGAGGGAGAAAAAGAGGAGAGGAGAGGAGAGGAGAGGAGAGGAGAGGAGAGGAGATGAGAGGAGAGGAAGGTCCCTGAGGAGGTAGAAAGAGGCATCCACCTTCCTCCCTCACCCCACCTCCAAGACTGGGGATGAGCCCAGCCCAGCTGACCTTCCAAGGAGGAAGGGAGAAGTGGAAAGAGAGAGACGGAGACAGAGGGTGCTCACCACCGCAGGAATGCTAGCGTGTCTCTAAGCATATGCAGAGTGCCCCCTCTGAGCACGAATACCCAGAATCTTATGACCCAATGCCAATTGAGCAGTTTTTATTTAGAATTTTGGATAGGTCTTCCCTCCCCTGAGAGGGGCAGCAAACTCTGGGACAATCCCCAGGCAGCAAAATCAGGGACCACCTCCGGGCAGCAAACTCAGGGACAGTTCCCAGGCTGAAAAAGCTCCAGCTACGCCACTGGCTTGTCAGCTGTCCAATGAAACAACGATATTCATTACCTCTGGCATATTCAATCAAATCAAATACAATCAAATTAAAACTCTTTATCTATAATCCTGCTTGTAGTAAGGTAGGAGTCATTAGCCTTCTACTTGTCACAGCTAGTGTACCCACCAAGGCTTGTCTTCACTCAAACCTACTGCTTTCTTTACTTCTTGAGTACAATTATTCAGACTTCTTGCTTATCTTATTTACATTCTAGAGCATCTAGCACTTTTTCCAGACTGACACCAGTTTAAAAAAAAAGAAGGAAGAGAAGGAGGGAGGGAGGGAGGGAGGGAGGGAGGGAGGAAGGAAGGAAGGAAGGAATTTTCTTTCACACATAGTTGATTGCTTGAATAAGATTTTATGCTCTATATCACATAATCTATAGATCATGATTAGATTACATTCTGTCCTTTACAGATTATATGACCAGGCTGGCAACTAAATAATCCAGCCAGTAATATATGTTTTTTTAAACAAAAGTCAACATTATATCGCAAGGACTAAATTCAAATTGCATTACTTTGGTGACACAGGACTGGAAAATCTGGGTTGCTTTATACACCACTGGCTTGTTGAAAAGAGTTTGGTATTTCGATCTTATGGATACATTAGTGGTCACAGTTAGGAATGCAAGAAGGCTATAGACAACTGAAAACTTTATTTCATTATGGTTTTTGTGTAATATAATTATAGCAATAATTGTTTGGACTCTTTCTCATCTCCAGTAAGCCCATATTGATCTATGGAACAACTTCTTGGACACAACAAGGAAATATTTTTGTTATGGAACTTTTTATTGCTGAAAGGACATATTAATATAGAAGAAGATATACTGAATACTTATTAGTAAAACTTAATAATATGTGGACGTGCAGATATATTCAAGGTTTACATTCCTTTCTCTTAGAACCAAAGAATCATAGATTCATAGAATCATAGAGTTGGAAGAGACCGCAGGGGCCATCCAGTCCAACCCCCTGCTCTGCAGGAACATACATCAAAGCATTCCCAACAGATGGCCACCCAGCCTCTGTTTAAAAACCTCCAAAGAAGGAGACTCCACCACACTCTGAGGCAGCATATTCCATTGCCAGACAGCTCTGACCATCAGCAAGTTCTTCCTGAGGTTCAGATGGAATCTCCTTTTCTGAAACTTGAATCCATTGCTCCCTGTCCTGGTCTCTGGAGCAGCAGAAAACAAGCCTGCTCCCTCCTCAACATGACATCCCTTCAAATATTTAAACACGGCTATCATACCCCCTCTTAACCTTCTCTTCTGCAGACTAAACATATCCAGCTCCCTAAGCCATTCTTCATAGGGCATGGCTTCCAGACTCTTCACTATTTTGGTCACCCTCCTCTGGACATGTTCCAGCTTGTCGATATCCTTCCTGAATTGAGGCGCCCAGAACTGGACATAATATTCCAAATGAGGTCAAACCAATGCAGAATAGAGTGGTACCATTACCTCCCTTGATCTTTCTTCTTTCATTTCAAGATCTGGTACAAAAACAAAGCATGTTTCCTAAGTAAGTAATGTTCATATTGCCTTTTCATTTCTCTTCATGTAAATATTTCTTTTTCAAGATAAATGTAAAAAGAGATGCTTAGTAGCAATATGCATGTTTGTGACAGGACAATGATAAGTATGCCATCTCTTTCTCTCTTTGTATTGAAGTGTTTGTTGCTTCAGGTTAGCAGTCCAGCAATCTGAATGTTCATGGAGTTCTGAATCACTATTTTGCATTCATATTCTGAAATGTTTAAAAAATAAAACAAAGAATTGACTGGATGCAAGGAATTATACATGAGTCCATGGCCTTAACCCTGCTTTGGCTTTCCTTTTATGCACATTTTAAGGAGTTTATTGTCCACTGAAATTTGAAATGTGTATAAAGATTGCTCATTATCTGAAATCAACTTAAAACCACATGAATTTCCCATTGGAATGCAAATGTCAGAGCAATATGAGGTGATCTCCCTTGTGGAAGCATAGATGTGTGTTATGAACTGAAACTGGGGCACTTTCCACACGCGGGCGGGGAAACGGGGAAAGCCATGCTAAAACGTGGGCTTACCTCGTTCCGTCACCGCGCGGAACAGAGCATTTCACTGCTCTACACGGAGCAGCGTCCCGTGGCATCCTCGGCTCCCGGCAGTGCTCAAAATGGCGGATTTTGACTGGCGGAGCCTCTCCACCAATCGGAGAAGCCTGCCAGCTGGAAATCCCGCCCCCTGCCCAATCTGCAGGGACGCCCTTTCGCGCGTCCGTAAACCCATACGGGTGCTGCGACGGGGCTGCACGGAGCTGGACGTCCCGTGCCTTTTTTCAAAAGCACGCGGCACCATCACTTACGGGTGCCCGACCGCAGATTACGGTGTGGAATTACTCGAGAGTAATCCACCCCAATTCGCATAACGGTGTAGACGACCTCCGTCGAGGTCAATCTACACCGCTTTTTTAACTCCGTGTGGAAAGGGCCTGGCATAACCATACCATGTGTTCTGCAAGGGAAGCATAATCTGAAATGAAAAGTCAGGAGGAACCTTCTAGAACCCTGGAATGATCCATAGATTTGAGTTTACAATGTTAATTTTTAAAAGTAGCACATTGGTGTTAAATGTTCCTTTTACAAAAGAAATTCATATTATTCACCACTTGCCATTTTAACAGTGATGTTTACTGATGTAAGAATATACAGTGGCCCATCCACATTCATGAGGGTTCAGAGCACAGAACTCTCATGAAAGTGGAAAAAATGGGAATAACCCCCCCTCCACAATTCCCTTTCCATTCCCCTCTGGAGCTTGTCTCCTCCCATTCTTTTACCTCTGGCTCCCTGCATTTGGGGATGGGATTAAAAAGACAAGCTAAAAGGCTTATTGGTACTTTCCCTTCAGACAGAGAAAGGCAGAGTTCTGGGGTTCTAGATACTTCCAGTTGCCATCTTGAGAAAGGAGATGTAGGAGCAAAGAGAGCACTTAACAAATTAGCAGCCTTTACACAGCAGAATATGCAACCACATGGCAGAGAGGACATGTCTCCAGCAGTGGGAGAGAGCTTTGATCACTCAAAAGGAAAAAAAAAGGTCCATTTGAAACACAAGCCTCACAAGCCTGGGGTGAGGAATGCAAGGGAATGGGAGGAGAAAATAATAACCAAATTCATGAAGGTCAAACCCACAAATGTGGAGGGAGGATTGTATACCTGTATGTGTACGTGTGCATGCATGACCCAATGCTATACAACATGACCATATGCATATGTACTCAGTAATATGTTGAATAGTATTTATTCCAAAAAATAGGCTTGGATTTCTGGTTGAGCATCCCTGTTAAGAACTGTGCTGTCAAACAGTACAAATTTGTTGAATGTACTGATGTGCTTTTTTCATTTGCTTTATGAAGTGCTATGGGATGGCACTATCTCTATTTTACATTCCACTTCACATTATATTGAACTGTGCAACTTCATATTAAATGAAAATATGCAAATATAACAAATGGATTTTGGCTGTACTTCCATCTGTATGTTTCTGGTATATTAAATTACCTGTTGGTAATCTAAGAACTTTGGACATAGTAATATAATCCATAAATGATTAGTTTAACCTGGAGAACCTCATTAATAAAACACACTAAGGATCTCTCCAGTTTTTACAGCTAAATGAAACTTTCCAAGAGCTCTGCTGAAGTTGCAAGAATAGTAATTTCAGAGCTAGTGAAACTTCCTAAATATCTCAAAGCCAAGCTGGTGCTATAGAAAGAAAATCTCACCTCACTTCTTTGAAATAACAAATGCAAAATATGTACATGACTGGCAATTAATTTTTCTGTGTGTCAAAATAATGACTGGATCAGCACATCACTCTTCACTAAGAGGGACCTAACTGAATATTTTAAATCATCAGCAGGGATGGGTACCTTGCCAAGGAAAGCACTTTGATTTCATTAGAATTGGTAGCAATGAAATGGCTCTTAGGAAAAGCATCTTGGGACTACAAGCACAAATGAAACTGGATTCCTTCGCATGCATCAGATTAATCAATGACATTCTTTCCTCAATCATCTGAAAAAAAGAAAAGAAAATAAACTTTAAACATTCTTCAGCAATCTCACTTCATTTTCACTTGATAAACAGGGATTTTTTTAAAAAAAGAAAAGAAAAAAGTATGATCAAAACAGAAACATTAGGAATGATCCAATCAAATCAGTCCTATTACTTTCAGTGAGAGAAGTATACCTGTGTGTTGAATGGTGCAACCAGTATATGTTTACTTGGAAGGAAGCTCATGTCTAATCAAATAACCATGTGATGTTTTGCTTTTTAATGATGTCTATCCTCATTTGCAGCAAATGGAGTTCTGACACTAAGGCTGGGTTGAAATTCTCCGCTTAATTTGCACAAAATATTCTTCACCTGCAAAAGTGGGGGCTTATCTTCTATACATTTTGAAAGAAATTTCACAGGTTTTTTTTAATAGATAGTGGGTTTCCATTTACCACACTTAACTGTATGAGCTACCTATGATTTTTCCATCCAGCTGCTTCTTAACCCTTAAATAAAAACAAATATATAAATGTCATAGATTATTAATATATCATTCACCTAATATGGCATAAACAGAAGGAAATGTTGTTAAGAAATGTGTTTCTCCTTCTCTTCTTCCTTATCTCCCCCATCTCCTCCACCTAACTCATAGCTTTTTTTATAATAAAGAGAATAACAATTTCATGAACAAGAGCCCAACACATTTCCTCTGCTACACATATAATTGGATGTACATAGCTTCCTTGTGAGCACAGCAGTCCTTAGTTGGTAAAACAAATGGTACAGAGTTGTTGCTCTGTAATGGTTGAAAAGCAAGATGGGGAAAGAAAATCTGTTGACACCCCAAATGGTTAAGGCTTTCTCTTCTGCTTCCCAGCAGCCACATTTCCCAGTATGCTATTGGAATGACGTAGTGCAAGATGACATTGTTTCATTCTCAAAGAGTTATGGCCAACAGAGAGCTCCACAGGGAGGCTTGCAGCACTGTGAGTAGTGCAGGACATTTAACCTTTGATGTCCCAACTCCAGAATAAAGAGTCCAGACCCATAAGCTTGGGTTAACTAGGGCAACCTTTATTTTATTTTATTTATTTATTTATTTATTTATTTAAAGATTAAGGGCAGGGAGGAAGCAGTAAGAGGAGGAATGCAGGTCTAGCCAAGGTCATGTGACAAACTACTCTCCATTCCCTCAACCTTCCCTTGGGCAAACCGCCTGAGCCTGTAGAGCAACCCGGTAGTTACTGGTTGCTCACCAGCTGCTCGATAGGGGGAGGTGTATCCAGGGGTAACTCCTGTTGAAGTTGCAGGACCCTTCGGGCAGGAGTTAAATCCCTGTGTTAACCTCAAGGGGGCACCAACTTTGCCGCCCCTGAGGTCGTACGACTCAAGCAGAGGATTCAGAGACTCCCCCTACACCGAAAGTGGGTGCCCAAGGCAGCCACTAGAGTTTTCACTTTTGCTCCTCACCTGCCAGATGAATGCCTAATTAACAACTCTACCACAGTCAATTTCCGAGTTCCCATTGAAGCAATGTGGGATAGGCGAAAACCCCCTCACCAATAGAAGGGAAAAAATTCCTACCTGGCCCTGAGGTGACCCACTAAAGCATACTGCAATGAGGGTGGGAGGGATGGGTCATGGCAAAGATCCAAAGAGACCATGTGTGGGGCATGCCAGGAATAAATAGGCCTCTACCCACGCCATTACATGGTGCAGTTTGGCACCGCCCGCACCATCCGCCCATTGGTGGCCTCTTTCCAGGGAGGTCATCAAACTCCTCCCTTCCAGGCAGCGAGGGCTGTGCATGGTCAGGAAGGCTTTCTTTTTATAAAAAATGAACTTAAAAAAAAAAGTTTAAAAAGCAAAATAAATATTGAAAACCTTCACCTATGTTGTAAAGTTAAGCAAGGTAACTGGTAAATTCTATCTACTGAAATTTCAGGGGGAAAAATATTCCTTCACATTTCAAAAAGGGGAAAGAATATGGGTGCAGATATCAAGAAGGAAATTGTAATTGCATGATTAGCAGGTGACATAATGTTAAAAGATAAATTACTGTACAGATAATCTATAGCAGGAAACTAAGCAACACAGACACAGCATCCAAAAATGTGGCACCTGACAGGTTGTCGATAAGACCAAAGGTATCTCAAGGTCAAACTGCTGAGTATTTACTTATACCAGACTTTAAAATATTTAGCATTTCCAGAGGCTGTAGCTTATAAGATATGACACCCTTGAAATCTTTAATGAACATCCAAGTTGATGCAACACTATAGTGCATTCCATTTTCTTGAGTAGAGTGACTCTATAAATTGTGTGTGGAGGACTTATTCCAACTCTTTATCTCATGTTCCAGTCAAAAGGGATAAAGAACTCAATGGTAAGTGCTATTTTGATGGGGAAACTTTGACATTTTCCCCCAAACACAGTGACTTCTGATTCCCAAGTCAGGACTCAACTAGTGTTTGGTGAAAATGAAAGCATTCAGAATTTAGCCTAAACTGTATAACAGGAGTAAGGAAAAGTGCATGTGGACACTGAGGCCCTTTTATGTAGCTCTTGAAGGTCCCAAAGAATTCAAAGAAACCCTTGGTTAGCATTTGGAGGCATAAATAAACAATTCTGTCATTTGAAGTTGAAATTCAGCCACAGAGTATTACTGCAGTAACCCCTGTTAAAGTTAGCTTATTGCTCACATTTCCTTAAAAATTCCCACAACCACTGTAAAATTACTACAAAGTATTGCCAAAAAGAAAACAAGTAAATCTGCATTTCTGTTTGGAAATACTGATTTCACATGTCCCAACATTGGCAATAGATATATACATTTTTAGGATTGGAGGTGAAGTTTGGAGACAACTGTGTATACATTCAGAAAATGTTCACTATCTAAAATGTGCACATTTCTTAAAAATGTCACCATACTTGGGTGACTAGAAAAGGGCACATTCAAATATGCTTTGGAAAAAATGAACAAAATATACACAAGTTTATGTATAGAGAGTGGCAAAATATTTCATGCTCAGCACAGAAACAGGACTGAACAAGAAATCCAAGTGGGATCCTGAGAAATGCAAAGAAAATGGGAGCGCAAGAATTTCACATCAAGACAATTAAGGAGGAGGAGGAAGAGGATCTGGGATTTAGCCAGCAAGAAAAAAAAAGAAAGATTGTATCAGAAAAAAATGGTAGTTCAATATTAAAACAGAGTTTGCAATTTAGTAAGAAAAGTTTCATAACTTACATGAAAAAATGAATTAAAATACATCAACATTTATGAAAAATATAAAAAATTGAAAGTCCAATCAACAGTATTACTAATACAGTCATTCATAAAATTCTCAAATGTGTAAACTGGGGGCTTCTTCCACTGCCCCAATTTAAAAATAAATAAATAAATAAATAAATAAATAAATAAATAAATAAATAAGGAAGGAAGGAAGGAAGGAAGGAAGGAAGGAAGGAAAAATCTGGCAATACATTCAGAGCTTGGTGAACATATATTCAGCATTGGTCTGCAGGGTATTACCAGTATAAGCCCATGGCTCAGCAACATGTCACATCCCCTCACAGGAAAAACAAGCAAAACCTAAAAATCCTTCTGTCTCGTCTGAATCAGATGCTCTCTAACACATCACATCAGTAGATTCATCCATCATTCAACTTTCTAGATAGGACATGAAATAGTACCTTAATATTTGTGGACACACACTTACATTTATTAACTTTTGGTGTATAAAATTCAGCAGATTGTCAGTTAACACAATTTCCAATCTTGTTTTCTTTGTTTAAGTGAATCAGACTGAAGGGAAGTAGCAATGCACTGGAAAATTATGCTTGTGACTTATTAGGAATATGGGCCTTGAGGAAAAAGGTTAACTTCTGGTGCCAAGAATCTTCCTCAAATGGAGGGAAGCTGACAAAGCTTCCCTGCAGTGGTAGAATACCCTTCTTGCAAAGGAACATTCTTCTGTTACATGGAAGGACAGAATTTAGACCTGTGAGATCTATTCTTGTGTGTATGAGATGAACCCCAAGATTCAGCAACTGAAGCTAGATGCAGACTTAAAGGTGCTTCTGCTTGGTTTAAGAGGAAGCAAGAGGCTGAAACAGAAAATGGAGTTCGAGATTTAAAAATTAATTTGTCTTCATAGAAACTGAGGAGTGCAATACGATTAATGCTGAGAAGGACAGAGTTCAATTCATTGCATTAATTGTTAATTTATTTGTTAATTAGAACATTGGTTTTAAATGCAATTGTGGGATTTACAGAGAACAGATGCTGGGTTGTCATGGTTGCCCCCTAGTGTTATTTTACTGGGTCATTCAAAAGTAGCATTTTTGCTATTTAAGTTGCTTTCCTCAAGCTGTCAATAAACTGCATGGTTTAGGAAGGCTTAACTTGTTCAGTTAAGTTTGGTCACTAATTAGTTATTCTGTACTAAGATGGTGGAAATGTTTTTAGTATCTTAAGATATAGTGGTCTGAATGGTACTGTGATGCATCTAAATTTTGACTCCCCATTCAACAATTCAATCACTGGAACTACTCTACTGCAGTTTAACCAACCGGAGTCAACTCCTCATTATTAAAACCACATATTGGAGTGTGGGGGATAGCAAGTATGTAAGATACAACCCAAAGCAAATTCCAGTTTAGCAGAATTCAATGTCAGTTCCCATAACATCAGCCATTTCCACCGTACACTGTTATAGTGCTATTATTCCACCTTCAGAATCCTGTGAAATTCTGCGGTGGAGTTCACGGAGTCCAAAGAGCTCTCTGGCTGAAAACTCTAAATGCCCCTCCCTAAACTGCAAACCTCAGGATGCCACAGGGTGTTGAAAGAGGAATAATAGTACTATAACAGTGTAGTGCAGAAATGGCCTTAGTGACTTGTGGTTGACTTTTTTTTTTCCAATCCTTGGCTGAGATCTTGTCTTTATACAGCAATACTCTGGGTGATGGTGGCCTTTCTGAGCCCTTCCAGTGGCCATTCCAGCATGTTCTGGTCAGTGTTCTGGTGACCACTGTGATGAGTATAATGGTGGGGTGGGGTGAGAGAGCTGCACTTTTTTTTATGAGAAATTTTTCTTAATATTTCACGCACACAAAATAGCTGGATATACACCATTATTATGGATATATCCAACCCCCCACCACTTCCATATTTGCATTCTCCAGTTGAGTTATACCTTATCTTTCATTTTTACACAATTTTTTTTTCTGCTTTATCATCTCATAAATTTATATTTTTAACCAGTCCGTTACCCCTTTCCATTCCCTTTCAAAGTTCTGGATAGCTTTGTTTTTCAAAGAATTTGCTAATTTTTCAGTCTCTACCATATCCAGGACTTTTAATTTCCATTCTTCTAATTTGATTTCTGTCTTCTCTTTCCAGCGTTGGGCATATGTCAGCCTTGCTGCCATGCTCAAATACAACAATATCTTTTGATGACTCCTGGTCTCCCTATTTTGATTTAACATATTTAGCAAATAGAATTCCAGTATCATTTCAGAATTCAATTTACAGATTTTTTGAATTTCATCATGTATTCCCTTTCAGAATTGATTTGCCTTCTGGCATGTCCACCACATATAAAAGAAGGAACTCACCTTCTCCCCACACTTCCAGCACTTCACATCCCCATTTTTAGTTATTTTTTTGTAATATCTCTGGGGTCATATACCATCTATGTAGCATCTCATAAAAGCTTCTCTTAAATTTAGATTTGGTGTAAATTTTATATCTACCAAGTTTTTTCCCAGGCTTCTAATTCAATTAGGTGCCCCACATTCTGGGCCCATCTAATCATCGTTTCATTTATTAAGTCTGGTTCCATTTCTCTCTTCAATAAAAATTTATACAATTTAGAAATTGTCTTCTTATAGTTTTCCTTTAACAGTAGGTCTAATTCATTTTCTTTTCTCTCAAATCCATATAACTTTTGATTCATTTTAAATCTCTCTTTTAATTGTTGCCAAAGGAACCAGTTTAATTCATGTCCATCAGCCCTCAGTTCTTCTGCCATTCTCATTCTAGGTTTACCACCATCCCATTTCTGTATGTCTTGGAATGTTAATAGCTTTCCTTGTTTTGTTGGGGTAATTTTAAAAGCTTCCTGAGGTGATGTCCAAATTCGGAGTGTTGAATAATATTCCTGCTTTATTTGTAGCCAACTCTTTCATAAGTTTTTCCGAATCCAATGATTATTAAATTCTTTATTCACTGCTGATTTATTATAACACATATATCCATGCCATCCAAACCTATTATCAAATTCTTCCTATTCTTTTATTGGTGATTTCTCCAGGAGAATCCAATCTTTAATCCAATCTAAGCAACAGGCATAATAGTACTTCTTCAGCGATGGTAAATAAAATCCTCCTCTCTCTTTTGCATCCTGTAATATTTTAAATCTCATTCCTGGCTTTTTACCTTGCCAAATAAATAAATGAAGTTCTTTTTCCCATTCTTTAAACACTTTTCCCTTTCCTATTGTTACTGTAGCTCCTAGCCCGGACTTGTGGGATATCAGATATCACTTTGATATCAATAATTTGGCCTACTATACCCCTTTTCCTCCACGTGCTTGTGAGGCCCCCAGACAAGCTCGCATATAGGCACGGCCACTAATCACTGTAATATTCCAAACAAATACAGGCAGGCCAGAAACAGCCAACCCCGCCGCTTCAGGAGACCTCAAGACAAGTACCACATTACGTATGCACGCTACTTACAAAGAACTCCCTGCCCCAAGCAGGCAGCTTGACTAGCCGAATACTCATCTGTCAAGCACTCCACGTTTGCATACTGGCTACTCTATTGACAATTCGGTCTTAACTCAATCATGTATAATTCTGACCTTTCGGAGGCTTTGTCTCCAGCCTGAAACTGATTGTCATCCCCAAGTATGGACTAGCCTATGGCCACATTTCCCCTATAAAGAACCCCTGACTTTGAGAGCTTCCTCAGATCGCTCCCGACTTCCATCCCGCTTTGCTGCCGCTTCATTTGGCGAGCCTTCTCCTCAGCTCCACGTGCTGAGAAACTCCATTTCCATGAACTTCTTCTTCAGACTACCTGGGCTTCAGGACAGGTGTAGTATCTCCCATACCAAAACCTCCTCTAAAAATCCCTCTATCCAACTCCAACCTTTATTTCTACAGTTCTCTGTCTGAGTGTGTTGCATACACTTGTTTGGCTGTATTTTAATAAAAACAACAATTATTATTTACTTCGGTTTGCTTCTTGACTCGGCCTGACCCCGTAGACATTGGGTAAAAGATCTTGCTACGTTGCCCTGCCTCTCGTATTGCTAGCTTGTGCTCATATATATATATATATATATATATATATATATATAAAAATTTTATTATAATTCCACCATATAAAACATATATTTCTCAATGTACGTTTACCAAATTGTTACAGTTGTCTTCCACTCGTCTCTGGATTACATAAAATATTATACAATTGACATATTATCCTTATGCATTGCACTAAATTTGTTACAGTACCAAGATAGTTCCTGCATTTCAACCCAACTTTACATGTTCCATGATATTTCTCTGATTTTCTACTTCTAATAAACTTGCTACCATGAATTAAGAATTGTTACCTGTTAAAACCCCATCCATATCCAGCACAATTTGCCATTCATTATTGATATCATCATCTGATTTTCCTTTTAATCTCTGAGAGACTATATCTGCATTCCAATTTTCAATAAAAGTTGCCCACCATTGCTCTATTGTAGGTATTTGGTCAATTTTCCATAACCTTGCATACTCAATATGAACTGTCGTAACCATGTACAGTAATATTCACCGATATTTCTTTGCAACAGTTCCATCTAATATATATGTCATATTTAACAGATACAATTCAGGTACCTTATCAAGTTGAACCCTTACTATTGTACATATCATATTATGAATATCATTCCAGTACTTTTTAGCCTTAGGGCATGACCACCACATATGAAATAGTGTATGCTAGCTTGTGCTCTTTTGACTAATTCCCAACTTTGTAATTTGGAGAGCACTTAGGTGTCCCTCACGGGACCCCCAGAAATCAGGGTAACACTATTATTGGTAGATTTTGGAAAAGAAACATAAGTTTAGGTAGTAGAGATGTTTTAAAGGCATTAATTCTTTCCAAAAAGGACAAATTTAGTTTATTCCATTTTTCCATATCATTTCTAATGTCTTTCCATGTCTTTTGCTAGTTATTACCAAATAGTTTTTGGTTCTTCTTTGTAATAAAAATTCCTAACTATTTTGTTTTCCTAGTTGGGAGAGCTGCACTTTCAAGTCAACTCACTGCAATGTGGGCAGATGTGGAGCTGCTTGCATAAAAGGATAATAGCTCCTTCTACCAGCTCGTAAAAAGTACAACCATGAGTGTAAATGGACTTAAATAATGCCCTTACAGGATTCTGGCTTCCATTTAAATGACTCAGCCCCAACACATACTTTCAGTTAGAAACCAGAAGACTCTGCATGTTGAATAAACCTTTAACACTAAAGGAGAGACCACCCAGCTTGAATCCTCTTAGACAGGGGATAAAGATAATGCACAATGCTAATGTTGTGTCAAGCTCATTTCATTATGTTAAACTGTTAAATTACTGATGTTATTCATCCATTAAGGGCGGGGGGAGCCAGTAGGAATGTGATGAGCTCTATTTTGAGTGGCTTTTATTCCTCCACTTCAAATGCCTGATTAAGTGGGATGGTATAGTTAGAACCAAACCAGGAGAAGCTAGTAGTAGTCCTATAACCACTTCAGTCCACTTCTGTCTCGCAATCAGCTTAGGATCCCCAGATAATGCCTAAAGTAAGGTGGTTTGAGCAATATATGGTTACAGTGTTGACTGTGCCAAATTCTTTCCTCAACCCTACCAACTGATTTTCTGAATGTGTCCTCCTCAGGCAAAATCAACACCAAGAAGGAATTAAGCAATTAGTATTCAATTGGTGCTAAAGACCAATTCAGTTGTTTAGTAGTACTTTAGGAACTGATTATACAGGTCACTTAAATGCAGTATTCAATATGGAAGCTGATGAGGCATGCCTGCTCAATGTAAATTGGATTTCAACTCTATATGCCAGTCTCTGGATGGCATGGAGCAAGAGATAAGATTTTTCCTTTCATTCTCTTTATTATTCTGTCAGTTTATTTTTCATCCTAATCATAGACCCTTTTTGCACGGGCTTTCTGTCGCGCGACAGCCCCGTGAGCCTCGCGGGAGTGGGAGCGTCGCTCTGCACGATGCACTCCCACTTCTGCCGGGCTCACGGGGCTGAAGCGGCGCGATTGCGGGTTTTTTGATTTTCGCCTCAAAGCGAAAATCACCCGCGCTTGCACAATGCTCCTAGCGCCCGCGCGCACTTACCTCCTGTGCGGAGCATCGGGGAGGCAGCCGGGTCACCCTTCCTTCCCTCCACCCCTGCGGAAGGAAGGGGTGGGGTGGGGCGCTAGCGCGACAGACGCAACACCTCCTGCTTTGCGCGCGTGGGGGGGACGGACGCGCGAGCCTCCTGCTTCGCCCGGGGGAGGGCGGCTCGCGCGAGAAGCCTCCTCCAGTGCTGCTTCCCCGCTCGTTCCTTCGCCTGCGGAAGGAAGGAGGGGGAAGCGGCAGCCTCCCAGAGAAGGCTTCTTGCACGAGCCGTCCTCCCCTGCTCGCGCGAGAAGCCTTAATGCGAAAAGGGCCATAGATTCATAGAATCCTACATTATGAAGGGGCCCCATGGGCCACATGGTCCAATCCCCTGCCATGCAGGGATACAGTAAAGAGTACTTCTGAAACAAGCCCATCCAACCTCTGTTTATAGATTCCCAAAGAAGGAAAGTCCAACATCTTTCAAGACAGTCTATTCCATTATCAAGCAGTTCATACAGTAAAGAAATTCTAGCCAGTGTTTAGCCAGAATCTCTTTTCTTATAATATGAATCTTATTTGTTTGTGTTCTAGTCTCTGATGCAGCAATAAAAGTAGGCTTCCTCCATCTTCTACTTGGCATTCCTTCAGACCCTTAAAGATGGCTATTATGTCACCTCTCAGTCTTCTTGTCTCCAAGCCAACATACCCAGTTCCCGAAGTTGTTCCTCATGAAGCTTGGTTTCCAGAACTTTGATCATCTTGGTCACCCTTTTCTGGACATTTTCCAGCTTGTCAATATCCTTCTTGAACTATTGTACCCACAACTGAACACAGTGTTCCAGGTAGAGTCTGACCAAAGCAGAACTGAATGGTGGTACTACTACTTTTGATCTGAACACTATGCTCTTGTTGATGAAGCCTAGAACTGCATAGGTTTCTTGATTGCTGCAGCACGCTAGTGACTCATTTCACCTGTGGTCTACTAAACTCCCTAGATCCTTTTCACATGCACTACAGTCCTCCCTCCATATTCACAGGTTTGACCATGGTGAATTTGATTATTCATGAGGCACATGCTTGCCCCCACCCTCATTTTCCTCCTCCAATTCCCTTGCATTCCTTATCCCATGTTTCCAAGGCTTGTGCTTAAAATGGATGTGTGTGTGTGTTTTCTTTTTCTTCTGGGTGAGCAAAGGCCCTCACAGACTACTGGAGGCATGTCATCTCTGCCATGTGGCTGCACATTCTCTTCTGTAATGGCTGCCGATTGGTCAGGTGCTCTCTTTGCTCCTACCTCTCTTTTCTGAAGATGGTAACCAGAAGTAGTAGAACTCTGCTCTTCTCTGTCTGAGGAGAAAGTACCTGTAAGCCTTTTACCTTGTCTTTTTGATCCCCACCCCATCCCCAGAATGCTGAGGCCAGAGGCAAAGGAATAGGAGGGGAAAATCCCCAAGGGGAATAGGAGCAGGATTTCAAGTCAGGAGTTATTCATGGTTTTTCCACTTTTGTGAGGATTCTGCACCCTAAACCCTTGGAATGGGAAGCGAACACTGTACTTTCAAGCAAGGTCTCATTCATCCTATATTTCTATGCTTAATTTTTCTTTCCTCAATGTAATATCCTACATTTGTCCCTGCTGAAATTCATTTTGTTAGCTTTGTCCCAGCTTATTGGGAGGAATAAGATAGTTGGAACAGATTATACAGACTTTGAGAAAAACAGGAAGTACTAATCCAAATCTGTGTCTATATTCATATTCATCCAATCACCCATGTCTTCTTTCCTTCCTTGTTCATACTGTTATAGTCAGATGATTTTTCTAAGCCACCGTGAGGCAACATCAAATCAACTTGGTTCACATGTAGCAATTGCTGGGAAGGGAAAGTGCTGAACAGAGATTTTGCTGCAGACATAAAATGACTATACCAAGTGAATCTTATACTGTATTCTTACTGTGGCCTTTTTTTTTTTCCTTTGATAACATTCTGCTTTCTTTCAGTCCTATAGCATGAAGGATGTAGTAAGTTAAACTGTAAAAAATGAAAAAGGTCTGGAGGGAGTCTGTGTTTGACCTTTGTTTAACACAAGCTCCCAAACTTATCTTCCAAGGGTCAAAAGGGCATAACACTTATGGAAGGCTGACCTTTGTTTTGCCTATATCCAGTATCCTAAAAGTGAAGATGGCTGACAGGTAGAGAATCAATTCATTTGAAATGTAGTGTAGAGAAGATTTCTACAGATACAATGGAGTGCTGAAGGGGTCAAGAGCAAATCCAGCCTGAACTCTCCCTATAGCCCAAAATGACTAAACTGAAAATATACTTTGGATTTCTTGTGAGACAACATGATTCACTAGAAGAGAGAGTTATGCTTGGTAGCATGGAAGACAGTAGGAAAAGAGGGAGACTATATTACAGGTGGACTGATTCAATCACTGAACCTGTTACCCTGTGTTTTGGGGGGTCCTGGGAGGGGCGCCCAGATTGCCAGTTAAAATACAAGATGGGGAAAATTAGCTGGAGCACTCTCTTGGCTAAATGAGAGGCAGGGTAACTATGCAAGATCTTTAACCCAATGTATACAGTGGTGGGTCAGAGAGCGGCTAGACAAGGTTTTTACAAATAACAGACAATTCTTTATTTATTAAAGACAAACACACGAAAGACAAGACATAAACTAACTAGCTTGGAAATAGAAACGGAGATTTGTTTGGGAAGGTGATACGACACCTGGTCTCGTAGCCCTGGAGAAGAGCAGGGTTTCGGGGAAGAAAGCTCAGCATGGGGAGCTGAGGGGAGTTCCCTTAGACAACCGGCGGCAAGGCGGGATGGAAGTCCAGAGTAGTCCGAAGACCGTTTGAAAGTGAGGGGTTTTTATAGGGGAGTTTGTGCCTCTCGGCTATGGCAAACCAGGGGAGGACAAAAGGAGTTCTGGTGTTGGACAAAGGATTTGGAAAGGTCAAGTTTAACATGTGAATTTGCTTTGGAAGACAATAGTGTGGCCAGGACGCTGATGGCCCAACATAAAAGAGTAGCTCGACTGAGAGCTGTGCGGCTATTGTGGAGTTTGCGGCTGGAAGTCCCCTGAAGTTGGGAGCAGAGTTTAGGCTGCTGGCCTCAATAGAATCTGGAATGTAAAACCATTAGTGGTCACACTCATGTCCGTGCTTGTTCGGAGGACCTCGCAAACACGTGGAGTGTGGTAACTGCAAGCCAGTCCAGCTAAGGCCGAATTGTTTGATATCAAAATGATATCTAGGGGTCCTCACCCACAGTACCATACTGGAAGTAACAAACCCACAACCCTAAGCAGGACTTTTAATAAGAGAGTATCTGGCAGGCCTCTCATTCATAGGGTCACCATGAGTCAAGACCAACTTGATCACAAGTATCCTGAAAATGGTAATGCCACTGTGGGAGAGGCTTTATCAACAGGGAATCTTTTCATCAGAGAAGAGTACTTTGCTGGAGTTAGATGTTAGTAAGGGGGCTGAGCTGGAAGACATGCTTCTTCAGAGTTTCTTCAGTCAGACAGTGTGATGGCCAGTTTCTCTTCCCTCTGGCTCATTCCCTTCTCTGTGTTGGTAATGCCAACTGCTAAAATCTGAAGCTGATACTGGAGTATGTGGGTCACTAGCACTTGTTTGTGTGAAGCTCATTTTTATGATAACAAAAATATAAAACAATCACATTTAATTTCCCACTTTTTTAAAGCGTACATTCGTATCTGGGCAGAGTGAGGGCAGAGCTGGCAACTCTAACCACCCCCATTTAGCATTGTTCGTATAATTTTTGTTCATCCTTTGTCACATTACAGTGATAACACAAATGCTAAGCAGATTTCAGGAAGTAATGCAGTGGCATTTCATTAAATGGCTGTGTTATTTTCTAAAAATAATAAAATAAAATAAATAAATGGTACATTTTTGCTAATGAAAATGGGGGAGTTTATTCTTAAAAGTCTTTCAAACTGTCAAGCTGCTGTCATACTGTACAGCCAAAAAGTGCATCAGATGCTAAACACAATTAACTGTTTAATAAAAACAGAACTGTTAATGAAAGGTTACATTTTTAAAAGGCAACAAAAATGGGTAATAAATAAGGATGCCCTGGCACTTTTTGATCTTTACGGTCTGCCCAAACAAAAACTAATTAATACTAAGCAGGTTACAAACCCTGGTGTGCCCAGATTACCGGCCAAGCAGGATTTGCAATACAGGAAATTGGACACAGCTTGGCCAGAATAATTCCTGGTTATGAATAACTCTGATAGAGCTACATCTTCTCTTTGGATAAGGCAGAGAACTTCATTCTTGAAAGAATCTCTGAATAATAAAATAAAATAAAATTCTTCTCCTGCTGTGAGAACATAAAATTGTGCAGTTTTCAAAGACTATTAATATTTGAGACTTAACCTGCAAAAAATTCACAGATGGTATGTTCTTTGCAAGAAACATTTTCTGCAGAAAAAAAGTAATATTTCTGTGCATGAAAATTTATTTTCTGCATAGAGAATGCTGTTTTCTGAATACATACCCCCAACT
This sequence comes from Ctenosaura bakeri, assembly GCA_948474755.1. NCBI lineage: Eukaryota > Metazoa > Chordata > Lepidosauria > Squamata > Iguanidae > Ctenosaura > Ctenosaura bakeri. Next base: position 20,000 of record CAOLHI010003897.1, on the reverse strand, counting down.
GGTTTCCCCATCAGAACCTCCTGGGAAGATTTGTGATTCCCCCACTGGGTCACCTGCATTCTTCCAAATGAAGAATATTTGTGCTGTTTGTGAGGGGGGAAAGGCCATACGCTAAGTGCCCCAAGTGCATACTGAAGGTTCAACTAGACACTGAGAGGAACAGGTTGGAACTATTGCTAAAACCTTCTCCCCTCCCCTAATGAGGTTTCCTCAGAGATATACCATATTAGATTCCTCAGTAATATCCAGTGCAAATTAAGTCAGTTTTTACCATCTGTGATCGATCATGAAACAAAGTATGCTAAGTACAAGATGAGGAAAGGAACATGCTATCAGAAACTGTCACCTTTCTTGATGAAATATGTTGTCTAAATACATTTGAAACCCATTGTCTAGCATATATTTGAATTCAGAAGGCTGTTTCAGCAGTGGTGTCCCAGGTTTGAAATGTCTTCCCAGAGAACTTTCAAACCTGCCTTGAAATTATGTCTTCGCTGAATTTTAGTAATAGGTTTGGTCCCCACCCTTGCCGTTTTTATCCTCAATAGTTTCTCAATAGTTTCTGGGAAGAGTTTCTGCGTCAGCTCTGGTCATCCAGTGATAGTGACAGATCATGGTCATAGCATGCTATTATTGATGATTGCATTCTGAGACTCTTTTTAAAAATCCTATCAAAATCGTTTCCCTTCCTCAAAGATCCTTGGTTGTATGGTCCAGGGAGTTTAAATGTAGGCAAATTGGCAATAATTGTACTTCCTGTTTACAGAATGAAAGGACTTGTTTCCCCCTGTTACAACGGTTATGCTGTGTCTGGTGAGAGTACTAGATATCTCTTGATATCAAATAATTTGACCTCTATTTGACCTTTGTTTGCCACCCTACTCCACATGTTTGCAAGGGCCACCAGACAAGCGCGTAATAGGCGCGGCCATTAATGATTGTACATTCCAAACCTCATTTAGGCAGGCAACTTAATGCCTCTCCGATGCTTCAGGGACCATTCCTTCCTGCAAACCCACCTTGCTCAGCGCAACTTTACACAAAGACGCCCGGCCGAGTGCCGAGCCAATCCTTTATGTTGGACCATTTGCATACTGGCCATACTATTGTCATCCAGCGCTAAGCTCATCATGTAAGACCTAAACTTTTCCAGCACCTGTGTCCTGCTCTAAATCTCCTTTGTTCTCACCGAGCATGGCATGACCTGTAGGTAAAATCCACCCTATAAAAAGTCCCCAATTCCGAGCCTTCCTCAGAACACTCCGGACTGCCATTCTGCCTTGCTGTCAGTTTGTCCAGCAAGTCGCCCCCTCAGCGAGCTGCGCTGAGCTTTCTTCCCTGCAACTTCCACTTCTCTCCAGGACTACAAGAAAAGGTGTCGTATTACCCACTCCCCGAAACTCTCCATTTCTATTTCTCAGTTAGTTAGTGTATGTCGTGTCTTTGTGTTGTTTGTTCTCAATAAAAATATTATTTGTTGCTTTAGAATTTGTCTAACCGCTCTCTGACCTGACGCTGTAGACATAGGGTTGAAGATCCCAGCTAAAGTTACCCTGCCTCTTGTTAGCTTGAGAGAGTGCTCGAGTCTAATTTCCCCCATCTTGTGTTTTTATTTGGTAATTTGGGTGCCCCTCCTGGGACCCCAACAATACAGGGTAACACCCCCTTCCTCCTGTCTTTTTTTCTTTTGTCTTTCTCATGCTGCTTTTTGTTCGAGGAACTCCCAGTTAAGCTCAGCATGTTACTTTTCATAGTCTGAGGATTGTACAGATCATAACTCCTTTATTAACAACCTGAGACATATGCAACTACATACTTATACAAACTACATACAAAGTAACTCTTTGTCTACAACATGGCACTATTCAAAATAATCTCCACCAGTGGTGATACATTTGTATCACCTTTGAACCCATTCATCGAATCCACTCTGGAAATTCTTTCAGGCACTCTCTGGTCCAGTGTCTTATAGTGTCTTCCACTTTGCTTACATAATGAAATTGCTTTTCCCATAAGCGTTCCTTCATCTAAATGAACAAATCAAATCTGAAAGTGACAGATCAGAGCTGCAAGGCAAGTATGGTCCCACTGACCACCTGATTTATACATAAATTTGTGATGATGCCAAAGAAATGTGGGGTCATGTATTATCTCGGTGTAACTGAGTTGCATTCAGCTGTTTCTGTGTTCTTTTCCTACAGGTGGTTCCTTGAAGTTTCCAAAGTGATGCAGTGTAGCAGTTGCTGTTCATTGTTGTCTCACACTTGAAGAAATTAAGCTAAATCACTTCCTTGTTATTCCAAAAGACCTTCACCTTACTGTTCCACGTTGAGCACTGGCTTTTGAATTTCTTGGGTAAGAGGAGGTGGAAAGCTGCCACTCCATGGATCGATTCTTCATCTCTCAGTTATACAGGTATGCTCAAGTCTTATCACCAGTGCAAATATTCCCAAAAATGTGTCCTCATGGACTCCAAATGCTGTCAACAGTTCCAAACAATGTGCAGTCTCTTCTCTTTCAAATTAATTGTTAATTGATGAGGAGGTCACTTGGCACACACCTTCCTGTATTCAGAGTTCTGGATAATCTGCTTGATAGCACAACTTCCTCAACAGTCTCTAAGGCAGTTATATGCCAGTCTGCATGAATCCATCCTATTTTGTTTTTCACTGGAGCCTGCTGTCACACTGGTTTTGCCTTATTTAAACTTTTTTTACCCATCTCATCATATGATTGTCATCACTTGTTGCCTCTTCACAGACATTTCTTTGCCTTCCGTAGATGTTGGCAGCAGTACATCCTTCTTTAGTCAAGAACTCAATGACTGCTCTTTGTTCCTGCTTCATACCCATGGTTATGGGTACATCTGGAAATACAGAAATTTTGTCAATCATACAGTAAGAATTACTCTGTCTGCTGATGTAATAGGTTTGAACCTTGATCTCCAGATTCATAGTCCAAAACTCAAATCACTACACCGTGCTGGCACTTAATATGTAGTTAGAAGATATGAATGCAACAATTAAGCAAACATCATAGGTTGTTCATCAAGTAAAATGGGTGGAAATTCTAAACTAGATTTGAATTTTATTGCAGAAATTTTACATATAAGTTTTGCACTCCTTCTGTAAGTGGTTACTTGCATAAAAAGTAACTAATGTTCATGAACATAGCTGAAAATTGTTGAAATACGTGTATATGCAGAAATGAGATGTTCTGTATCCTTCTTCCCAGATTATTCACTAGCCTGATTACAAAATTCTTTTGAAATACCTCAGATTTTTAGCAGACCACTACTAAAGTTGCCTAGAACTTTTTCTTTGAGAGAAATGTGGTCAAAATTCTACATTTGTCATTGAAGGAAGTATTTGCATTCTGTCATCATAAGTGAAATAATTACACCCCTGAGTGAGTCCAACAGGGATGTTTAAGTAAAGAACACCAAAAATAAGGTTTTGATTTTAAGCTTCTGTTTTGATTTTGGGAGCTTTTTAAATCTTCATTTACAACATCAAAGACATCTAAAGAGACAAACATCTGTTAGGTAGTTAATAGATTCACCTCTGAGATATTGTAGTTTAAATTTCAGTGCATGATAGACTGTAAAATGAGGGCCCCAAGTGCATGGTGATAAATTGGAATCTTGGTGTTTACTATAGAAGCTTTCAACTTCATATAGATGACTTTCCATGTTTCCTTAATGTACACATCTGTGTATTTTGTAATTGGAGATGGTGTGACATACACAGCTCCATCCTCAAAGCCATGGATTGCAAGAGTATCTACTATCAGGTATGCCTCAGAACATATGAATGAATTCATACATGATGTGAATGTATATGCCTAAGAGGGGTCTTGTAACTCTTGCAAAATAATGTGCCATGCAAACTGGACTCAAAAAACTGAACTCACACAGAACTCTCTAAAAGTGGAGTTTTACTGAACATAGAATCATGGAATCATAGAGTTGGAAGAGACTCCAGGGGCCATCAAGTCCAACCCCCTGCTATGAAGGAACACCCATCAAAGCATTCCCAACAGATGGCCATCCAGCCTCTGCTTAAAAACCTCCAAAGACGGAAACTCTACCACACTCCGAGGCAGCACATTCCACTGCCAGACTGCAGGGCCACTGCTGGGAGAGATAGAGCTTTTGGTCTTGGAGGTATTGAGCATTTCAATTGTTTAATCACTAAACTTAAGCACCTTAATGTTGGTAGATAATGGAGATCAGTGGAGGTGCTGATTATAGGATTTGACCATGGCAGGCTTCCCCCAGTTAACCCTTTGCTCTTCTAGGTCAGACAGTCAAAAGTGGTCCCATTTGGAGAAAACACATCTACATCTAGGCAGGGGTGTTGAACAGACATGGCCATATCCTAACACGAAAACTGGGACATTTTCATCACGCTTACCATCTAATGCCTGAGATGATCATTACCCTTTCTAACAATAGGGCTTCTCCTCATCCATGTTATTTATTTTTGCTTCTTTCTACTTCTTTTCAAAATGTGTTTCAGTATCTCGCAATTCAACCCCCACTAAGATAAAAATAGTACAAGAAAATAACTACGCTTTAGTCCTGGCTTGTAAAAACAGAGAAAATGTCTGTGCACTGTAACTTGTCACCGTTATTCCTGAATATGTTGGTCAATCCATAGCCACTGAATGGTCTAGTTTGACACCTGTTGAATCCATGACAACAAAGGCACTTGTTGAGATGCCTCAGGGCTTAAACATTTATTTAATCTACTAGAGTAAAGTAATGGATATTTGACCTCTGGGGAAATAATTAGACCATCACTGGCTTCAGTGGCATCATTTCTGTTTAAGATGTAAGATAGTCCAAAGCAAATTTTTCAACATGAAATTAGAGGAACACATTTCACACAGCAGTATCTGTCCCACTTTTCAACTAAAAAGGTTCTTCAAGAGGATTGAAATGATAAATTCACATTATAGATAAAATAATATGGCTGGAATAAAACAGCAGGAAGACCAGAAGAAAATGCACTGCTGTCATTAAAATAATACAAAATTAATAACTAACAATAATACAAAACTAACAATAAAACACCTGTCTAAGAAAAGAACATCTTTATACTTTACTGCTGCTTTTTTCACAGGGTAGATTCCCAGATCTGGAGTCCAAAGCTTAGGGCCTTTCCACACTACACTATTATAGTGCTATTGTTCCACTTTCAACATCCTGTGGAATCCTGGGGTCTGCAATTTAGAGAGGGGCACTTAGAATTCTCAGCCAGAGAGCTCTTTGGCCTCAGTAAACTGCAAATCCCAGAACTCCACAGGATGTTGAAAGTGGAATAATAGCACTATAACAGTGTAGGGCAGAAATAGCCTGTAACTCAGCATCCTATAAATATAGATCTGTAATCAGTCAAGAAGCCCAATACCCTAATGACCTAGGCCACAAGACCTTCCTTCTTATTAAGCGATTAAGGTTTTTGCCATAGAAAGATCATTGACCCTTCTAGATCTGGAGAAATATCCCCATACATCTTTGGATCTACAATTGAACAGAAGATGCTTAGCGGAAACCTAATCAAGTGAGGGTGATTCTGGGAAAAAAGATGTCATCTTTAAAATTGTATTAGCATTGAAGTGAATTGAATTGAATTAAGGAATTGAAGTGAAGAAGCAAGAAGGTGGGTAGGTAGGTCCTAAGAAATGTTAAACTATGTTATATATTGTATTTAATATGGGCATTATAATATTACAATATCATAATGACTATATTTATTATATTTAAGCTTCAAATTTAAAGATCTACCTAAATATATCAAATTGTTTAGTATAGTTATGTAAGTATGTATTGATTTTCAAGAATTTTATGTTCCATGGTTTTAATTAAAAAAAAATGTATTAGCATTCTTGGACAGAGCACTGCAATGAAAATCCAGGTTTAATTCAGAGGGGAACACATAGTAGAAGAAGAATCCTTTCAATACATATTTCAGGAACAGAGGAATATCTGACTCCAGAAAACATAGCCTCCAACCACTGTCAGATTTTCATTGTTACACTGGTGACAAAACAGATGTATTCATATTTCTGCCAGACCAATTGTCAGGTTTCATGGCACAGAACACATGACAATAAGTCACAATAGTATCCTCATCATTACTGATGTCAAGAAGTATCTTGCACTGAGATGGAAAACCAAAATTGGCATGCCATCTGCTAGTTCACTACTGCACTGCTACCTTCTAGACAGTAAGCTCACTCTCCAGTGCATACTGCTAAAGCAAACACAGAAGTAACTTGCATATCATGGCTGAGTTATTTCTTGGTATTTTAGCAGCTCCATAAGCAGATCTAGGTTAGTTTAGAGTTGGTAGAATTGGACCTACCATTAAGACAGGGGTAGGCAAAGTAAAATCAGTGGTCTGAATGCAGCAATTGTGTTCCCAAAGAGCTCTTCTGAGGCCTTCCTCTGAAGTCCTAAAAAGTCCCCAGAGCCCTTGCATAATTTTTTTTTAATTCTGGGTGTTGTTTCATCTCCCTCTGCAAAAAACAAAAACAAAAATGGTTTAAAACTGCTGCAAAACACAATCATCTCCCTCATTTCGCATACTTTGAAAACCCCAGAAGCCAAAAATGGGCTGAAAATCAGCTGAAATCAAAACTGCAAGTGATTATCTCTCATTTCATGTTTCTGTTTCAGCCAATTTTGTTTTTGCTGTTTTGAGCTCTTGAGGGGGTGGTTGGATAGAAAATCACCTGATGATGATGATGATGATGATGATGATGCATCATCATCATCATCATCATCATCATCATCATCATCATCAAGAAAGTTATGTTGGCTTTGGCACCCTGATGTGACCCACCAGAAGGTCACAAGACTGAACTGATCCCTAACCCTCTGTAGTTCCTACTCCTGCATTAGCCAGAAGAAGATATCCACTTCTGGCATTTCACAATGATGAGAGGGCAGAAAAATGTTAACTATTTAATTTGCCACTGCCAGCGATGCAGAGATCTCCATGTTGTATGTTTTGCCTCATGTGCATCTGGTACTACACACCTTGACAAAATGTACCCAGTTAACCATGAGAGTGAGGAAAATACAAACAGTTTATTCATGTGCCCTAAAAATAGAATCAAAACATATCCTTTGCATGATGAATTCCTGGAAACGATGTCATGCCTTGAGTTGAAAATAGGGATGTACAGGTCTCTTAGTTTCATTATTGTTGTACATCGCTGTATCCCACCTGCATTTGCTTCCCATTCTTGTTTATGGTGAGTTAGATTTCACATCAGGAGACAGACTGTAGCCATAACATTGTGGCTGTGTGTCTGATCCAGGATATCAGTCATGTATTGCGATCAGCTACAGTATAGTCCTCTCCATTCTGGGAATAGCTGCTCCTATTGAATTTGACCTGTTCAGAGGGAGAGGGGAAAGAATGTACCAATTTCACTAATTTCATCATATTTGTGATGAAACACAGGAGAAAGTGAAACTTGACAGATTTTCCCAACTTTACCATTGACTGTCCTCTTTTCACAGTATTTGAGTCAGTTTCCCTGAGAGAAATCAAAATTTTTAGACATCTCATCCTCTAATCCTCCATAACTAATAGCCTATTCTAGACTTGCTTGTCACTTGTTATCTATCATCTCTTAAAACAATGGTTATAGACTGAAAGGAAAAGAATTAATGCTGTAGGATTAGATTTTCAAGAATCCATTGCAGAGGTCTCTGGGGAGACTTACACAACTCATCACATACTTTTAATAATTTCATTTGCATTTTTTCAGTCTTAATATGAAATTCAGAGTGTAGTATTCGGTGGACATGAGATCACTCTGCATTGAATTCCAGTGCCTGTGTTCATTTTGACCATCTCAATCATTTTCTGAAAATGTTCTGACTAGAACTGTTGATGTTCAAGCAGCACAGAAGACATACTGAGTTTATATGTGCCATGTTTCCTGTCAGTAAACTAACACCCATCTGCCTCCATATCATTTAAGTCAATTTTATGAATGTGCACTCAGAAAGCAAGTCTTATTGGCTTATACCCTGATCTGATCTTCAGCTGTGCCTCCATCTTCAGCCCCACCCTCTACCATTGTCCACAATGCTCCTAAGGGTTCCCCATCCTAGGAATAGGTTTTTCAGGAACACAACAGGCTGCAGAAGGAAAGAGGGAGATACAAAAGCCCTTTTATGTCTGTCCTGTTCATGGAGGAAAGTTAAAATCCAAGCCAACAAGTTCAATGAGACGTAGGCAATTTCCACATTACACTATTAAAGTGCTATTATTCCATTTTCAATCTCATATGGAATTTTGGGGTTTGAAGTTTAGGGAGGTGCATTTAGAATTCTTAACCAGAGAGCAGTTTTGGCCTCAGTAAACTACAAACCCCAGAATTCCGCAGGACGTTGAAAGTGGAATAATAGTGTAATACGGAAATGGCCTTGCTCTAAGGTAAGCATGTACAGAGTTGAAACTCCATAGCACTCATGTAAAATCCTTACATCGGTAAGGTTTAACGTAGCATTAAAAATCTCATCCATCAGTACAAACACAACTTTTACATCTAATTCATCAATAAAAGGAGATTACAGTGGTTCAACTGTTAAATTATCATCTTTTTGGCTAGTTTCAAAAGCCTGTGGGATTCTTATGCACAATTTCCTCTAGTGTTTATTTTTTAATTCCTAACGCTCACCAAGGAAATGAGTTATAGTGATGGATTTCTGTTTTGTGATTATTAGTTTTTCAGATTAAACATTTTATCTTGCTGGCTGGACTGAAATAAATGTAATTTACGTGCGGAACATTTTCCTTTTCTCATTAAATGTTCAGAATTTTCTATCCAACCTCAATTCCAGTGGACAGAAGGTGGGTGATGGTAGGCTTTAATGATCAAGGATTATGCAGCTCAGATGGATGTTTTGTTCTGTTTCTGGTCCATAATAAGTTTGCATGTGTTCATTCACGAGTCCATTCTCTTCCACTTCTGTGTCAACCTATGGTGGGTGGGTTTTGTAACAAAAAATCTGTAAAGTAATATATTTCTTCTTCAAAATGTATATTTTTTGTAAGAATTATAGCCTAAAATACACTTTTTTTTTCTTAGAAAAATGGAAGGATAACCATTTTCAATCTGCACACCAGGCCAGGAAGTGTGAATTGGAACAGTTTCCTCATATATACAAACCAGGTATAATTCTTGAGCATCTTCTATGGAGAATTAGTAATACACATACTGCACCTTAACCAAAATGGAAGGAAAACAGTTCCTTTTACTTTCAATGATCCTATCAGTTTAATTCTCACATATCCCTATCAAAAAAAAAAAAATCTAGTTTATATTGGGTGGCTTTTGCCGGTTTAATTATTCACACAGCCCCAACACTTTAAACAAAAGCTGCAATATTTCCATTTATTCAGTTCCCTTGAGAAACAGGCCAACCCACTCTACTGTACTTGGGTCTACTACGGGCTCAACTGTGTTGAGTTCATCAGATGAGAAACTGATTTTGTGAGATCCCTTCTGTACACTTCTCCACTCTACTGCTTCACATTTTGTGTTGTTGTTAATTGCTGTCAGGTCAACCTCAACTTATGGTGACCCTATGAATCAAAAACCTCTAAGTCATACATTTATGAACAACCCTGCTCAAGTCTTACAAATCAGAGCTATGGCTTCCTTGATTGAATCTATCCATCTGTAATGTAGTCTTCTGCTTTTCCTATTGCCTTCTGACTTACCGAGCATGATAGTCTTTCCTAATGAATCTTGTCTTCTTGTGATATGTCCAAATGATATCCATCTCAGTTTAGGGCCTTTCTGCACTACACTGTTATTGGGCTATAATTCCACTTTCAACATCCTGTGGAATTCTGGGGGTTGTAGTTTCCTGAGGCCAAAGAGCTCTCTGGCTGAGAATTCTAAAGGCCCCTCCCTTCCTAAACTGCAAACCCCAGGATTCCACAGGATGCTGAAAGTGGATGTTACAGCACTATAACATGGTATAGTGCAGAAAGGCCCTTTGTCACCTTTGCTTTTAGGGAAATGCAGGCCAAAAACACTGTGGAATCTTCTGTGAACTGAAGAAGGAAAATGATTTTTGCCAATTGACATTTTCTGCACTGTCCATCCTTCCACTCATCCATCCGATCCATCTATAGTGTTCCAGAGAGTTCCCAAAGCTTCTGGGAAATCATATGGGTGGGAGAGGCAGATGAGCTTGAACTCTCTTCTGGCTATGTCGGTGGTTCCTCCATATAGTAGAAAATATAAAAGTCTTGAAATCTACATTAACAAAAAAACGTGAGAACACAAGTGTTTTTTTCTTCTCATTACCATCATAATTATTTTTATATCAGTGTTATGATTTACACTGTTTTTTAAAAAGAAGTTTTGAACATTTTTAAAATGAACATACAAGTGTAGATATGACTTTGTTCCAGGCTAACCAAAATGCCACATTCTTCCATTATAATCCTGCCCTGGTCTTGAGATCTGCAAGAGAAGTCTTTCTTTCAGTCTTCTCCTTTTCCTTCTCCTTCCTCTTCTTCTTCTCCTCATCATCTTTATTTATATCCTGCTTTTCTCCTTGAAAGGGCTCAAAGTGGTTTACAATAGTTTAAAAAGAAAACATATAAAAGTTAAGTGCAGGATAGGTAAATGTTGGATGGTGATGCGAATGTGGATCATTGATGGGGAAAACACTTCAATGATTTAACCCATAATCAAGCCACCTGGGGAAAGGAGAAGGATGGGACTGTGACAGCATCATGCAGAATTGTTGTTGTAGTCCTGTCCTTCTCCCATCCCTATGCTGGGATGGGAGAGTATTGTAGAAAGGGTCTAGGTTATGGAGCTCTCTTCTAAGGGAGGCTAAGCTAGTTCCTTCCTTGTTTTCCTTCCACTAGCTGACAAAGATCTTTCTGTTTAGACAGACCTTCAGCAACTGACTGTCTGCTATGGCCGAAGGTTGTAGATAGGAATGTGCTTGACTTTTTCATATTTTCCTGCATATTTTCAGGTTATCTGATGTCTATATAGTGTAATTGACTGCACTTTAACATGTACACTTTTTATTTTATTTTATTTTATTTTCTGGAGTCCATTTTGAATAGATTGGAAGACATTTTGGATTCTTTCCCTGTGATATGAATAAAATATTTTTTTAAAAAAAAGAAATAAAATAGGACAAATTCAAGTGTTGCAATACTGAATCTGCACAGTAACTTCCAGTAAAATATGTGAAATGGCCTATGGTTTAGAGGTACTATTCTTTTCATTTCCCACTGGATATTAGATATGTGCATAAGCTGCTTTTATAAGAAAAACAAGCAGTATGTGGGGGCCACACCTTTTCATAAGGCTTTTCCCTTTGCTCCTGATTGCTTTCTTAAAGAGCTCATCTATATTCTGAGATACAAAACAACGCACTGAGATTAAACTGAAGCTTTCCAAAACACGACCACCACATATCGTTTGTAGTCCTATGAGGTGTCATCGTTTAGGCACCCTCAGCATTACTTGAATACCATCTACTGTGTTTCATGAGATCACAACGAAATCTCATTTTCCATTCTTCAGAATCATTCATTTCACTACAGCTCTCATCTGAATACCATGCCGAGCTCAGTAATGAGAAATTGTCTCAGATCTCACAGCTATATTTGTAAAGGATGGTTTCAGGGAAACACAAAACTGGGAACAGAGAATGCTTCAAACAAAAATGACACAGGTGAGTATAGTGCTTTTCTACAGCAAAAGATCGTCCAACAGGGACATCTCCCTCCTTTTCTATTACTTAAAGTGCTCCCCTGCTGACATTGTCCTGACAAATTGTATCGTTCAGTATTAAATTCAACAAGGAGCCATCTTCTTTCTTAAATTTTCTCTTATAACCATTAAAGACTGTAATAATCCACTCTGTTCCTTAGCTATTCCTTAGCAAAGTTCTTCTATCTATGAGAGGCACTTTTAATCCTTGGGCATAAATTCTCTACTCTGTTTCAATATCTACAGGCATGTGGAGAATCTATTTTTCTTATTAGTCTCATCGGGAGGGATTATTTACTCAGTTTTTGGAAGCATTTTACCCATGAAAGATTGCTCAGTTCTGTTTAAATAGTAGGGGTTAACTCTTGTATAGTTCTACAGAACCATGTCTTTCTTCAAATTCACACAGAAGTTCACCTACAGTCAAGATGCTCTGTGGCAATGGTTCTAACCTGGGAGTCAGGGATCTCTGGTGGTCCGTAGAGCCCCGGGGGGGGGTCCATGCAGCCCTGCTGCTGGACACCACCACTATCAGCAGCAACAGGGATGTGGCAGCAGGAGAAGAGTTGTGGTTCATAAAACTGCTTTCTTGTTTGCAAATGAGATAATAGTTTGGGCACACACACACACGCGCGCGCGTGCGCGCACACACACACACGGCCACACCTCTGATGGCAGCTGATGTGTGCATGCACCCGAACTATGACTCTGGAGATCAGAGTTTGAATCTCCATTTGGCCATGGAAACCCACTGGGTGACCTCAGGCAAGTCACATTCTCTCAGCTTCAGAGAACAATAAAGGCAACAAATCTTGTCAGGAAAACCACCACGATACAGTCTCCTTAACATTGCCATAAGTCAGTTTTCAAAGGTGAGAGATATGATGGCTAGAAACCACCTCCCCCTGTCAGCAGCACTTTGTTGTTGCATGGCTTTGATTCACTTTTGATTTACAGCAATCTTAAAATGAACCTATCACAGAGCGGTTGTTTTTGGGGTGGGGGCAAGATTTGTTCATTTGTGCCTTCCTCTGAGGCTGAAAGCATGTGAGTTGCCCAAGGTCACCCAGTGTCTGAATGGGGATTTGAATCCTACTCTCCAGAAGCCTTTAATAAATAAATAAATACTTAATATTTAAATCTTGAGTTGACCCTTGGGGAGGTGCCTTGGAATAAGTTATACTTACAGGGGGCCTCCCATAAAGAAAAGGTTAAGAATCACTATTCTATGGCATTAATATCTGCAGGGTTGAAAGCAATATTCACCTTTAAACCAGTTAGTATCTAGAATAGTACAGTTGGAAGAGACTGCAAAGATCATCTGTTCCAGGCCTCCAGTAGAGGAACTAACAGCAAAATTATCCCTAATAGATGACCATCCGACCTCTTTTAAAAATCCCAAATGAAGGAGGATCCAAGAACTTCTGAGGCAATCTGTTCCACAGTTGGACATCTTTTTATCCTTGGGAAATGGCTAGGCAACAACTGGTGGGGGAGGAGGGCCAGAGGTGAGTTTTTAGAGAACTTTGCAGCCTGATCGGAGCTGCCAAGAGGGAAGGTTCCCCCAGAAAAGAAGTGCCTGAGGTGTGTGGGGGGGGGATGGAGAAACTCACAAATAATCAAATCCATGAAAGTAAAACCCACAAATGCAGAGGGCCAACTGTACTTTAGTGTTTTTTTTAAATTATAAACAGCATTTCAATAAAACAACATATTGGTGATTAATGCAATAAATAAATGGTACAACAGATGGGGACACAAACCTAATCTACCCATATACTCTATATCTTCATTCCTATCTTCCCCATCTAGACTTTGCTTCTGACTAGATTGTCTTTACAAAAATATACTAACATTTTAAATGACAATCTGTTTTCTCAGTTTTAAACCCATCAGGACTCTACTAATATAAGCTTGAATGTGATCTTATGTATTACTTTATTGCGTTTCTCGCTTTAAAATCTAATATTAATATTTACATAGGTACATTCATATATTATATACATTAGGATAGTCAGAATGAGTTTTAACCATATCTTCTTCATCAATCAAGAAAGCTTGCTATTGACAAATCTCCCCATTTGTTTCTAAAATGTTATATAGCCGGATCCCATTTCTTAACAAAGGTACCAAGGAGGATCCCTCTCAGTAGCATGGTCAATTTATCCATTAATGCCATATCAAACAGTTTTGTTTCCCAATCATCTACATTTGGTATTTCTGTTTTTTTTCTAAATCTTAGCATAATTGATTCTTGCAGAGGCTGTCATATAAAATAAGATTTCTTTGTATTTCTTATGCCTGTACTTTAGTTCTCTGGTTCCATTTGGAGGAAAATGGAATGTGCATTGTGTCCATATTTTCTGACTCCAATGAGAATTTCACTATAGTGTGCAGTGAAAGTTAAGCTGCATATCCAAAGGAGTGTTACTGAATCCCATTTCGCCTCTTGTGCTTTTTCTGTTTCTGCTGCTCTTTTTTCTTTTTATTCAAAATAAAAATATGGATTAAAAAAATTAAAAACCCAGCATAACATATTCTTATTTTTGCAACAACTAAAAATAATTAAATCAAAGTTCTGATTTCTGTGGCATGATTTGAGTCAATTGGCTCCAGCAAGAATTTTTAAATTGATTTTCATTGAGAATAAAAGTTTGGGGATACTGAATTAGGCTCCTGGCAAGACTTTTCCAAACTGTGCCCTTAAGGAATAAGTTGTTGATTCTGAGCAGTGTTACCCTGTATGTTGGGGGTCCCAGGAGGGGCGCCCAAATTACCAAATAAAAGCACAAGATGGGGGAAATTAGACTCGAGCACTCTCTCAAGCTAACGAGAGGCAGAGTAACTTTAGCTAGGATCTTTAACCCTAGGTCTATGGCATCGGGTTGGAAGAGTAGCCAGGCAAGTTTACAAGTAACAAAAATGATAGTTTTATTAAAAGACAAACAACGAATAAGACAACACATGCACACAGCTAACTGAGAAATAGAGATGGAGAGTTTTCGGGGAAATGGGTAATACGACACCTGGTCTCATAGTTCTGGAGGGAAGTGGGGGGTTGCAGAGAAGAAAGCTCAGTGCGGCTCGCTGAGGGGACAACTTCACAGGATAGAGCAGCAGCAAGACTGGACAGAAGTCCAGGGTGATCTGAGCAAGTAATCCGAGGGGCGCTCAGAATCAGGGGTTTTTTATAGGGTGGATTTTACCTACAGGCCATGCCATGCTCGGTGAGAACAAGAGGGAATTTGAAGCTGGACAAAGGCATTGGAAAAGGTCAGATTTTACATGATGGGCTTAGCGCTTGATGACAATAGTATGGCCAGTATGCAAATGGATCAACAGAAAGGACTGGCTCAGCCTCTTGGCAGAGCGTCTTTGTGTAAATTCGCGCTGAGCAAGGCATGTTTGCAAAAAGGTGTTCCCTCAAGCATCGGAGAAGCTTAAGTTGCCCTGCCTAAATGAGGTTTGGAATGTACAACCATTAATGGCTGCGCCTAATACATGCTTGTCCGGTGGACCTCTGCAAACACGTGGAGCGGGGTGGCAGAGAAAGGTCAAGTAAAGGCCAAATTATTTGATATCAAATGATATCTAGCGCTCTCACCAGACATAGCATAACTGTGGTAACAGCAGGACCTTGAATAATCATATAGTCTGAAAAACAGAGATGGGTAAGTACTACCTTATCAATGGCACAGCGTCTGTGTGCTCATATTATCTGCATAGAATTATTATTATTTTGCTATAAACTGCCTTCACCTTCTTTAAAGGAAAGACTGGTATCAATTAAACAAGGTTTCTTTTTTTCAGAAACAAAATGCAAGTAAGACACTCTGCATTTGACTCCTTCTGTTCGCTCCTGATGATTCCATTGAAAAAAATGCTAATATGCTAAACCAAGCTAGCTGGACATGAAATCACAGATTCATCTGGACAAGATTCATCTGACAGTAGATAATATCCTCTTATCTTGCAAAGCAGTGTGAGCATGCATATGGGAGCGGGAGGGAGAATACTTCCTTTCTTCTCTGGATTCCTTTGATCATGCATCCTTTATCTGAATTGTACATCTTTAGTCATTTATTTCAATACTTGCTTAGTGACAAGCGAATGCAACAGGATTTATGGGAAGATGCCATTTGAGCAACCTATTTGTATAAATCCCATTAATTGGCATGCCAAATAGGACAACCAGGGGGTCAGAAGATTGTTTGTCACCCCGCAACTATTTCCATCATTGCATATATGAGAATGCCATAAATATTAATATGTGGGCACTTCTATCACGGATGCATAGAAAAACCACTTTCTTATAAAATCATCAACGAGTCACTCTAGCGAATATACATGGATGCTTTGCAAACATCCCACTGTGACACAGTCCCTTCTTTATGGTGGAAGGAGTGATGAAGAAGAGGCATTGGAATTTGCAGACTTCCCTGTTCAAGGTTTTTTGGTGGAGAGGGGAGAGTGAAAGCAATAAAACAACTGGCTTTGACATTTAAAGCAGCAAGTTTCTGCAGTTCCTTCCCATAAGCTGATGTGCTCCTTTGATGTGCCAATACATGAACATGAATTTTAAAGAGAGAGAAAACTAAGATACATAGAAGACAGTTCAAGTTAGGTTATATGTGGCCAGTCTCTACCTATAAGCATTTATATAAACTATAAGCTGAGATACTTGGAAAAGATTTCTAGGCAATACCAACCCAGGACTTTTTCTGTTTGAAGTAGAGCCCAATAGCTCCTTCCAAGGTAAGGATAAAAAAATTAATCATTGCTACCCCATCCAGACATTAATTCTTCCTTTTCTCCACCATTTTTTTTACTTAAAAATATTTTATTATGTGTGAAATCTAGGAGAGTTTTTTTAAAAATACTTTTTAAGCAGCTATTGGATGATTAAAAGTATGTAGAAGGGGTTTATATACTCAACTTTTATCTTTATTGTTATACCTTGTAAATGGTTTTATACTGTTTTAAATGGTGGTTGTTTTTAGATGATTACTTTTTTCTTTCTTTTAAAATGTTGTATTATAAAGTTTTTATCTGCATCTTCTTTGAATCTTGCTGTAAGCTGTTGAGAGAAGGGTGAGATATAAATTAAAACAATAATAATAACAACAACATGCATCCGTCCAGGCCCAAGACTTTGAATTTTAAGTTGATTTTGGAATCCCTATGTATTTAAACCATGTAAGTCCCCAGTTTGGTTTGTCACATCTTCCCATCCCATGTAAGAAAACTGACCAATGCCAAGTGAGATATTGGTCTATCCAGTCCACCACTGGCAAACTCTGGCCATTTCTGCCCTACACTGTTCTAGTGCTATTATTCCTCTTTCAACATCATTGAGGAATCCTGGGGTTTGCAGTTTAGGAAGGGGCACTTAGAATTCTCATCCAAAGAGCTTTTGGGCCTCAGTAAACTACGAAGCCCAGAATTCCACAGGATGTTGAAAATGAAATAACAGCACTATAACAGTGTAGGGCAGAAATGGCCTATGACTGTGAATAATGTACAGTTCATAAAACAATTAACAGAAACACACACTAGTTGACAGCATCTCAGTACCATTGGTTTTGCAGGTTCTCGGGCAAAATTCTTTCATAGCACTATCTAAAGAGATTTCCAGGACTCCCTAGTGCTCTCTCATCTAAATATTAACCAGGTCTAACCCTGCTTGGGTTTTTTAAAAAATAGACAAAATCAGTACATTCAATGTGCTTTGGTGATTCTTTTGCTTTAACATCTAAATAGCAGAGGCAATCTTTTCCATGGTCCTAGAAAAGCTGTGTCTACTGAATTTAGTTAGTGATAGCCAGCATGGTGTAGTGGTCTGAGCACTGGACTATGGCCCTGGAGACCAGGGTTCAATATCCTGCTCAGTCATTAAAATCCATGGGGTATCCTTGGGCATATCACACACTCTCAGCCCCAGAAAACCGCACAATAGGTTCACTTTAGAGTTGGTATAAGTCAGAACAACTTGAACAAATACGGAGGACTTCATTTTCAATGTGTTCTTTGAAGAACTTACTAACATTTGCAAATATCTTCATATTCAGAACACTGAAAACTTGAGTTTTTACAAAAATCTCCCCTTTCCCTACCAAGAAACCTGTGTTACCCTGATTTCTGGGGCCCCTTGGGAGACATCTCAATGTGCTTCTTGTGATGGGGAATGGAAACTAGCCAGAGCACGAGCAATAGCAATGTGAGAGGCAAGGTAACCTAGCAGGGTCTTTTTACCCAGTTTTTACGGGGTCAGGCCAAGCCAAAAACCAAATGAAGATGTCCAATAAAATGATTTTATTAAATGAAAGTCTCACATAGCAATGCAATCACTCACACACTCACTCAAGACCTATTAAGAAGGAAAAGAGAGGAAACTGGACAGGGGAATATTGAAGGGATTGTAGCTGGAGTAATATTGCACCTTTTCCTGACGTCCTTGGTCTGGGAAAAACAGCAGAGAAGTGGAGCTCAGCACAGAGAGAGCTGAGGGGATTACTCGACGGACAGAGAAACGGTCAGCTGGGATGACCGGAAGTGAACCAAAGAACCCCTCAAAAACGGACTTTTTATAAGGGAAAAGGTACCTGGAGAGCTAATCCTTTCCAGGGGAGAACAATGGGTGTTGCAATGGAAAGGAAGCCCCACGATAGCAACTTAGGGACTGAGGAGCCTTTGTCTACTGTGGGTTTGCACAGCTTGAGGTCTCCTGAGGCTACGTGATGGGGGATTTTACCGGCCTGACCTGGTTTTCGATTGTTCGACCGTTGCTGCCTACGTGCTCATCCGGGCGACCTCTCAGGCACATGGAATCATATTCTAATATCAAAATTGTAGACTCCAGGACAAGGTTTTCCAGTGGGGTAACATCTGTGGTGAGCATGGTGATGGTTATCATGTTTCCAGATAACACAGGAAGAACAAGATGGGGTATACACAATTTTTGGAATCTTAAATACATCAAGATAGTTGAAATAATTTTTTAAGAAATCAAATTTGTGTAAAACAATTAACAAAACCCACCACAACAGTTAACAACAGCATTGATGAATATAACAAAGAAGTTAACCAGGGTTGTCAATCATGCAACATTCTTAGCAGAAAGGTACTATTAGTTTGTGATATCTTTGCATATGGATTCATGTTGATTTGGAGGAATATATGTGCTTGTTATCCTTTACTTATACAGTACAGAGGCGTCAGGTTTCATCAAATGTGTGAAAGGTTAGAGTATTATAATCTTGACATTAACTTATTGAGCAATGGGTCATCTTGTGTTAAGTACTTTCCTCTGTATTGTAGTTGCATATTTTTGTACTACCTATTGCCTCCTTGCATATTTAGGCTGAAATTCAATAGACAACCACTGGCCTAGAATTATGGAATCAGAATCATAAACTTATAGAGTTGGAAGGGACCATTCGGCCCATCTAGTTTACCAACTGTTGGGCAGCTCTCACCGAAGAAAGTTCCTTCTGATGTTTAGATGAATTTTTCTAGTCCCCAGAACATCAGAAAACAAGTTCACTCCATTTTCTACCTGACAACCCTTCAGAAATTTAAAGATGGTTCTCATGCCACTCTCAATTTTCTCTTCTCCAAACTAAATACGTCCCACTTCCAAAGCATTGGCACTTTCTGGTCACCACATCACACAGTTTAACTTGTAGTCTACTGAGACTCTTAGATCATTTTCATATGTATTGTTTGTCAAGTCAGGAGTCATCCACCCTGTAAGTATGTTTGATGTGGCATTCTTCCCCTCTGCATGATAACACTTCTGCACCATCTGTAAAGCTGCTCTGGGTGATTTTTCAGCTTTCCAGAGAATGGTTTGTGGGTCCATGGCTGAGGGATTGCAGACAGGAGGAAATATTACTCACTCTTAATACTGCAGATAGAAGCAATTCCATCCATGGAACAGCATCAATGGATCCTGACTTTATTTATCTCACTCTTAACATGAAAGAACCTGCTAAAATATAAAACAACAAATCAGAATACCCTCATAACTGTTTATTTTCATGTTTAAAACCAAATCAATTCCTTTAATAGCATCTAAGTAGGAATCAATTTATTTTCAGATGAAGAAAGTATTCCAGTGTGAGATATTCTGGGCGAAGACTAGGCAGGATATTAATGAGTTATCATTTGAAGAAGAAAGAAATGATATCATTACATAGAAAGAAGCACTTTAAAAAAAA